>JARACY010003193.1:0-35245 GCA_029255725.1 Scrobipalpa atriplicella
CTGCCGTGGTGGAGGTGCTAAATAGAATGGCTACAAAATCATCTAATGGCATAAAAACGAGGAGAATCAGGTCAGGAGGCATCTGAAAGTTTTGGTGGGTTAGGGGATGTATAGGTAAGGAAGAGACGTAAATGGAATTAACACAATTGTTAAACTATTTAATTTTTAACTCAGGGACATCTTGAATTTGGCTGTTCAATTAATTAAACTAACATACATACATACATAGAATCACGCCTTTATCCCTAATGGGGTAGGCAGAGCAAAAACGACCTAAACATAGGTTTTTCCGCTACGTCTGACAAGTTTAGAGGGCTAATACAGATGATGGTTTTGTATATTGCTGTAGTGACGGGTTGTCAGCCCATCGCCTAAATTGCAATACACTGAAACCCTCAATTCCCTTAGCTGATTTTTACAGCATGCACGGGAGGAGATGCAGCTGGCACATTTTATGTTTTTCTATCACTCCCAGTCCAGCATGGAAGTCTTAAACTAACAATATTTTAAAAGAAAGTATAATTTTGGAATCTGTTTTGTTATAGGAGCAGTTGATGGGGCTTTTATCTAAATCAAAGGACCGAAGGAGCACCCACAATATAAACATGCTGGAAAAAATATTAAACTTTTGAGTGTGCGCTAAGAATTAGGATGGAGCCAGAAAATTAGAGCACTGGTCTAAATCGATCTTTATCATCAACACGACAGAAGAAGAAGAATACATAAGGTGTTTTTTGCTGATTTATTTATTATTGTATTTCTGATTGATTATATTGTTTCATAGTTATTATAATGATTAATGATAAAACACCTTTTTTGTATTACAATCATAGTGTATAATTCTTAAGTCAAATAGTTATTATAATGTTAATAAAAATCCTCTTTTATATAACAATTTATAGTGTATTATTCGCCTCTAACAGGTAATAAAAATAAAGATATGTTAAATTGTAAATAATGACCGTATAACAATCATACTGAAAATAAACAATTAAAGAAAACATCACCTTAACTACATAATACTTAAAATTATTTATCACAAGTATCTCAAACCAAAGCTGTTACAAACTAAACCCGATTTAGGAAAAAATAGGTTTGCCTTGGCTAAACTCATTGTTCCTATATGTAGTAGGATGAAAGTTTACCCTAGGGCCTAGCGCAAAGTATTTTCTGATAAGCCTGGTAGATGATAGTCACCATTTTAGTTTAGGATAAATCAGTTCACTTTGTCGTGTATAAGAAAGAAGATCTAAGTTTGACTTAGGTAAAACTAGATTGTTCTTAGTAGTAGAATCGGTGCCTCCGCGACGTTTTCATTGGTGGGTGTGTTGCTCCCGCCGCGCGGTCTTACCCTCGGAAAGATAGATGCCTGAGGGGGTGCCAGTGCCAGCAGCGGGCGGCACACGGCGTCTTGTATGAGGGGGGTGTTTCTCCCCCCGCGCGGTCTTGTTCTCCCTCCCCGTCCAAGTTAACATAACGGGGGAGGGGCAACCAGTAGCGGGCGGTACACGAAGGCTTGATCTTGAGGAGCGGCTCTCGGGTGACAGCCCGTAGGGCTTCGTCTTCGTCCACTAGTGCGATACAAGCCCCCGGTTGATTCCTCATTGGAGGAGGTCCAGTGAGCGACCAGCAACCAGCAGCGGCGCATGGGTCCAATGTCGTGGGGGCGGATGTATCCTTTGTATACCCCGAGCTTTACTCGGAGCGGGAGCGAAGACTTAAGCACGGGCCGGAGGTAGATTTGGATTAGATAGTGTTTCTGCCGAAACGGGGCCACTGCTGACATACTGCCAAAAAGCTGCGGCGGGGGGCTTGCCTGTGTCTTCTTCGGTGGCGGCGGCTTCCTTCACACTGTTTGGGAGAGTGGGTTTCGTTTCGACTGCCTCATTCACCCTGCGCCAGCCTGCGGAGTGAGAGTTTTTTATTAAGTATTATGAAAGTTGATATTGAAGCATTGAAACGCTCGTGGTCAAGTAGTTAGTGCTTATTCATTCCGATGACGAATGTAAAAGCAACCATCATCGATGTGACCAAGCCATGGATGGGTGACCGGTCATGATATACAACGTGTAACATAAAGGGTATATGCATCGTGATATGTGTGAACCTACCCATGAAACTGAACAACTTTCCCTAAATAAGATGTAGTAAGTACATACATGCATTTACACGACAAATAACATATAATGTTAAAACAGGCCTCTGTCCCGGAGGTATTAGCAGAGAGCACCTCCCACTTACGTGACCCTTGCAAACCCACTTCTTTTGCTTCATATATATTCATCTACGTTTTCTTGAACCTTTTCTTGGACATATTCATATCACTAGTATAAGTCTATCCACAATATCGTTATATGTATAAGGACAGCAACAATAAGGAACAAAATTATTATACCTGAATCCAGCTGCGGTGTTTTCTCTAATATTAACTCGGGTGTACCTACTGCTTCTCTCCTCTGTTGAAATGTCTGAAACACAGTGAGATTTGGTACTTAAGCTAAGTTTAATAGTTTTATAATTAATAATTAATTTATAATTAACACAGATTGTAGGTATGTTCAATAAGCATAAAAGTATTCTGCGTTGCCTTCATTATCCTTTATTTGCTATTGAATTCAGTGTTAAGTAGAAGCTGTACCAAGGTGATAAAGGCCAAGAAGGATTTTTCACGATTATTGGAAATTATTAGGTATAATGCAAACAACTAATATTAAAATACTAACCATTGGCCATCACATTGGTGGCCAAGAGGAGCGATAAGGTCAGTGGGCAGACAACCAGCCCGATGGTTCGTCGACATCGACAAATACGTAGGCGCAAACTGGATGAGACTAGCACAGGACTGTGAGGAGTAGCGCAGTAGAGAAGAGGCCTATACCCTGCAGTGGGTGGATGTAGGCTGAAGATGATGATGATGATGATGATGAACCATTTAACAAGTTCCTTTCTTGTGGTTGTTCTGTGCCTGTTATGTTATTCCCACTCTCTTGAGCTGAAACATTTTTAAAACACATTTTTCAATACTTCATTATCTACTTCTCAATAGCTCGCTTAGGTATTAAGCTTTTATCAGCTGATCTACTTCTTTTTTAAATATTATTGCAAATTAATTACATTTTTAGAACAGCTTAAAGTTTGGCCTACTTACAAAGATAGTTTTCGATTGATGGATGTGAATATATTCTGGAGGCACCATATCTGGTGGCACACGACACAAGTCGCCTGAAAATTAAAATATAATTTATATTTTTTCTTCCATTAAAAACAATCCGTCCATGTCTTCTCTTTGCTAAGTTAAAAATGGTATCACACGATCACACTCATAGTCCCTACTAGGATATATGATAGTATGTATGGATGGGGGTTCCATGGACACGTGTAGAAGTACACCAAGACCCGGAATAACAAGACACGAACAGTTAAATTCATTATTTAAATATCTGCCCAACAGGGAATCGAATCAAACGCGGAACTCACTTTCTGCCCCAAAATTAGTGATATAAAGACTGTGTCGAAATAAGATCGTCAAAATAAGTAATAACTTAGTCAGATAAAATGACTTACCTCGTTTATTATTCATGATCATGAGTAAACAGCCGCGTTAAAACAATTCACTTCACAAACTCTTTCAAAATTGTTTAACAATCATATGGCAATGGCAGAAACCGTCAAAGTCAAACTCGTGTCAACACGTACTTTTGACAGCCGATTAAATTTTAGCGCAGTCTCGAGGTAGCAAAATCTTCGCCGCTGTCAGATAAAAGTTCACTTCCGGTGCGCCTCTGAACGGGCAGGATAAAAATTCGCCTAGTCGAAATTTCATCTGACAGGCGCCTCTGAACGGGCAGGATAATTTTTAACCAGGTTAAATTTCGATCGATCGAGCGGCTCTGAACGTACTCCTGAGCGCGTGACACCAAACCCAAGCCAACCACTTGACATTCCAATGATAAGCGCATGGAATAGCGTCACTTGGAATGTTGTGTTCGACGATTTTTTTTTTTCTAGCGATTCCCGGCGGTAATATGATTCAACCAGCCAGGGAATATAGCAGCGTCTGGAGATTCCCGGTGGTAATATGATTTAACCAGCCCGGGAATACGGCAGTTTCGCCGAATGAAACAGGTAGCAGAGATGTGGCCATCTAGGTAGTCTTCGATGTTAACCGCAGGCCACTGGCGTGTATGGTCACTAGAAGGTCGCGTGTTTCTATCACGTCGGAACAGTGATTAACATCTTTCATTTATGGACCCGACTAATCGCATATCGGAACACCCTAATATTGTCTGTATCATCTATGGGTGAAACCGCGGGACGGAAAGCTAGTTCTTTGTAAATTTAAAGTAGAAGGAAAAAATGTATCCAACTTACCCGCATTATGTTGGAAATCATGGTCACTGTTCAGGGGCACGTTCACGGGCGTTTGGATAGCGCAAGATTAGGGGAACTTTTCACTATGACAGTTGATAAAACCGCGTTTTGAAGCGAATGTCAGGGGAAATTTCATCCTGACAGGTGCAAGTGCGTGCATGAACGGGGGGTTTACGCGAGCTGTCAGATTAAAAGTCGCTCTAACGGTTTCCCCTAGGTGCATGCGTGAACGCACTCCAGTAAGCCAAATTACGAGTAGTCAAACTAAAATTATAAAAAAAAGTTACTGTTTGTTGTTGACTTGACATTGACAGTTATTTTGAGGTTATCTTAGCTTTTATTTTAATAAAAATAAAAAGAAAGGAACAGATTTCGTCAAAATGGAAAACTATTTTAAAGGGAAAAATGTAGAAGAAGAATTGGAGCGAAGCAAAATACCTATTAAAAATTTGCCCGGCGACTTTTTGTGGATGCAGGTATATATTGTTTTCAATCCGAGAAACTTCTGCAGTATCGTGTCTAGTCGTTATTTTGTTTGTATTATATTATTTATAGGTGAAAGGTGGCAGTAAGATGCCAAACTTGCTGAGCCATGCATCTGGTATTTTGGAAGATAAGGCGGCTACTGCGGTGGTTTGGAGTGGAGCAGGTGTTGCTATTCCCAAAGCTATATCCTGTGCAGAAATACTAAAAAGACAATTTTCTATTGAACATCAAATAACAAAACTTACGTACAAAAAGTAAGCATTTTATACTGCAATAAGCATCACAATTAATAAAAGTTCTATGTACATTTTAGTACAGTTTTTCCCTTTTCATATTCAAATGAAAATTAAATGTTAATAATATAACTATCACAATGATAAATAAATATTTATTTTCAGAGTTGATGAATACTGGGAACCTAAAATAGATGGATTGGAAACTATAGTTGTGAAACGACAAATCCCAGTAATTCACATATTATTATCATTGGAGCCTATATCAGAAACTGATACCATTGGGTTTGTATTTCAAGTCAAGATTTTTATTTAATTATAATGAAACAGATTGCAGAGTTAATATTTTACATAATTTTCAATTCCATTTCTAAGCAGTTAATAAATTGTATTTAAGAACAAGGTTGAGAATGTATGATAACATGTTTTTTTACAGGTACCAGTCTCTAAGTGGAAAGAAGTTTTGGCAAAAAGAAATCAGCAGCAATAATTCTAAGCAAAACCAGCATTATAAATCTAGAAAGCCCTTTAAACATAAAAAACCACAATAAGTGTACCTATGTATATTTTTATTCTTATTCATAAACCACTGTTGTAAGTTTGAGGCAACAGAAATAAAACAAAAGTTTACACATACAATTATTGTATTCTTCATAATGAAGCAAATGGTACCTATATGTATAAGTATAACACATCTAGAGAGATACACTATTGTTAAAGATATCCATGATAGATACAACTCTAAACTTGTATAATTTAGGTACACAAGATACAGGGAGATTGCCTTTATTTACAATAAGCCTGAAGCTTTTAATCAACATTGAAATAACAAAATCTAGGACACTCTGTAGCTCGTGCCTTTTTTCCAAAAATTTGTTACCACACTGTTTTATTAATTATTTGTCCATTACTACTACATATTTTAAATAGAATGTATAATTTATGTCTAATGATTACAGAGATAAATGCCACAATAGAGAAAACCTATTGCATTGTTACTTAAACAGCTTTCTTTAAATCTCAGGCTTCTGATTCACCCACTTGTGAAGTGATGGGCACCTCATCATCAAGCTTGGGCAATATCAATATTTCTTTAGAAATAATAGAATACTTTGTTACAAAATAAGTAAATCTCTTGCATAAGTGAGTCTCCTTTTCAAAAGAATCAAATATTGCTCTGTGGTGGAAGTATGCATGTGAGAAAATTCTGTATACTCTTCTGCAGACAGAGCCTAGCTTGGCTACTGAAGATTCTTTGATGCTCACCCTGGAACAAAATGAAACCTTATTAGTTTTAAAACTACACGATTATTGCTTCCATGCTGGACTGGGAGCGATGGAAAAACATAGAATGTGCCAGCTGCATCTCCTCCCGGGCATGCTGTAAAAACCAGCTAAGGGATACGAGGGTTTCAATTATTGCAATTTAGGCGATGGGCTGACAACCCGTCACTAAAGCAATACACTACCTACATAATCATCTGTAATTAATAGCCCTCAAAACTTGTCAGACGTGGCGGGACGACCTTATTTAGGTCGTTTTCGCTCTGCCTACCCCATTTGGGATAAAGGCATGATTTTATGTATGTATGTATGTATGTATGATTATTCAAATAACAGTTGGATAAATTTGATCAACAGTTTACCTGCTAGGGAAGTATTTGTTGCTGTTGAGAAGACAAGCAGCTCCGTCTAGGGTGTGCCTGGTGTAGTCTATAGCTGGGCATTCTTTGGGTGTCTTGTGGGCAGCACACAAGAATATCCATTGTTCTGTGGCAGTCATCTGAGTGCATGTTTCTGGCTTGCATTCACTTTGCAATCTTACTGCTAGACCATTGAGCTCCATACAAAATTGTCTGTGAATCAAAAACTGAGTTAGGTATGTACTGAACTGAAAGACAACTATGTTTTTAATTACTTCTATTGGAAATTACCTCAGGTGTTCGTATTTCCAAACACCTTCGTCTTGGGCTTCTGGCATTTTTAGAATTGCTTCAAGATTGGAAGGATCTTTTTGAATAGTTTGCTGTATGAACTGCTGCACGGCAAGGGTACTGTCCATCTCTTCGAAGGGTTCTTCTGGCCAGCGGCAGAAGTCCTAAAACACGTCGTAATTTAGATACTATACGTTCATGGCTAATACTTCTGTAATTTGTCACGATTTTCCGTTCAAACCTACCTTAGCTTTGGTACCAGGCCGATTGCGCCGTAATATTTGTACGCCGTCTGCCATACTGATAAAATCAAAAATTGTATACTAAAAGTTACAACAGAATAGCAATTACAAAAATAATGATTCACTATTTACTGGTAAAATAAAGTAGAATTTATTTTAGTTTTAGTAAAGAAGAAACGTCGTCGCCGCCATTTCGATTTCATTCAACTTGACGTTTAGCAGTGCGTTTACGTAGCATGTCGAGCCGAGCGAGTCTTACTAGGTGCGCACAGTCGAGCGACTTTAGAATATCCGCCACTGCATGTATTTAATATGCTAGTATCCAGGGGTACGTTCACGGGCGCACGGTTAGCGCAAACTTAGGGGAACTTTTCACTTTGACAGTTGATAAAGCCCCGTTTTGAAGCGCCTGTCAGGGGAAATTTCATCCTGACAGGTGCAAGTGCGTGCATGAACGGGGGTTTACGCGAGCTGTCAGATTAAAAGTCGCTCTAACGGTTTCCCCTAGGTGCATGCGTGAACGCACTACAGGCTAGAAAATGTGCTGAGAAATAAAATGGGGCATGGGGTGTGTGTGTAGTGCAGTGTAGTGTGAGTTGTGAACGAGGCTGTATGGCTTTGTTCCTTTGCCTATCCTCTAATGGATGAATGGAAAAAAAAATATCTGAGGTCATGTCATGTCATGTCATTCAATTCAACATTCAACAATCTTTTGTTGTGTTGTGTTTTGACTTGATTGTGAATTGTGAGTGATAAAATGTACAAAGTGATTGTGTTTTTGAAGTGATTTATAAAAATTCAAAATGTTTTTCACTTTAACTCTCGCAATAGTTCTACACACATCTTATTGTTATGCAATTAATGACATGACCGAAAGTTCTTTTGGCCAGTACAAAGAAGGAATATTGGCAGCATTTGGAGATTTTAATTCTGATGAACTGACTGATGCTTTCCTGATCATAAATTCTTCAAGCATAGAAGTATTTTTAGCACACGACAAAGAACCTTTCTTGAGGCCTTCGGAATTTGCTTGTAATTTCAGCAATGTCGTTGTGACAAGTATTGTACCAGGGGACTTTGATGGAGATGCTTATATGGACATACTTTTGACCACTCAGATACAGAGTAATACTACGTCTAATTTGCATGAAGTTCGGATCATTTGGGGTGGTCTGCCCAGCTTGAATTGCTCTGATGCTCTTCTCATTAAGGCAATTTCTATTGGCCAACCATTAGCAATTGACTATAACCGGGATATGACCTTAGATTTGTTTGGATTGAATGCCCTAAATCAAAGAGTGTACTGGGTATTTGACAGAAGTCGATCTGCTCCACTTGAGATAAAGATGGAAGATGACATGATCAAAAAGGGTGTGTCTAAAGAACTTAAAATGCCCCATTCACATTCATTCCTAGATGTTAATGATGACAATGCTGCTGATCTTCTAGTGACTACTAATTTGGATGTAGAAGTGTGGCTGAGTAAAGAAAACAGTGGATTCCAGTATAACAACAGTATTGAGTTGCTAGTCGGCCACCCAGCTATTTATGGACAAGCTCTTTTTATAGATGTAGCATTGTCTGGTGAGTTCTTCTTGGTCATACCTGTGTGCTACGACATTGAGTGCTTTAACAGTACTATTCTAATTAATGACAATCAGCAATGGCATGATTTGCAAGTTGATTTCAATGATGGCAAAGGAACACTGTGGAGATTTACACCACCAAGAAATGAAATTTACCTGGATGCCATAACTATGAGAAGTGGAGACTTTAATATGGATGGATATCCAGATATTCTGATGACACTCAGTCCAGTCAACAGCAATGAAACTAAAGTATTCCTATTTCACAACAAACCATGCAATTTACCAGGTTGCAAATTCCATAGAACTTTTGAAATACTATGGGACAAGTTTGATTCTTTTGGAAGCAATGTTATAATGGCTACATTCTATGACTTTTACATGGATGGGGTTTTGGATATAGTGTATGTGAAAAAGAATATAACAACCATGAAGTACACCATGCATGCATTCAAGAATGAATTGGATTATGACACAAACTTCATGAAAGTAATAGTTGTAACGGGATTAACTAATGAAAGGGTTCCCATTCTTAATGGAACCTTGTATAACAGAAAAGTGACATTTGGTAAGCCAAATAATTACTTATTTGTGACTTTGACTTGTGAAATGTTATACTATTTTCTCAATGAATTTCTTATTTTCAGGAACTAATCTCCCTGGTCCAAAAATTGGATACAACACCTGGTCACAAGAAGGCACATACAGAACAGGAGTCTGTGCTCAGCTGTCTCAATCAGCTTACTTTGCCCTCCAGCTGCCTTATTCCATATTTGGATTAGACAGGACTCCAAACTTTGTTGATACACTCAATGTGGGCCTTTCTGGTGGCTCAAAGAGCTGGACCCAAATAATACCCAATTCTCAAATAGTTGTGATTCCTGCTCCACCAGACGATCCCTCACAATGGAGAGCACAGTTGTTTGTCACTCCTAGTAAAGTTATTCTAAAAAGTGTTTTTGTATTATTGGCTATAATCATAGTTATTACATGTTTTGTATCATACTTGCACTGGAAGGAAAGAAATGACAGGCAGGATATTATTGAAATAGATGATAAGACTTATGTTAAGCTGTAGACAGGCAAGTTGATTATTTTGTTGAACTATTAAGTTAAATTAGGTAGTTAGCTAGAGATAATAAATTTTTTAGTTGATAAGAATTTGACCAATCATTGATTTCTGTGCAATACTAAGAGTTTTGTGAACATTCCCATATTTCCCACCCCATATAATTTGTAAGTAATAATGAATAAAACATCTCAGAATGTAAGGAATAGTTCACATATCTGTGATATTTTATTGATAAGCTTTTACTATAAGCTTTGCAAAATTTGTTGGATAATAAAGATCTTATTTAAATATAGACCGTCTTATTTCAATGCATTAGTTAATTCATTTGAGTATCACAGTTAAAAATCTGCCTCTTTATAGGAAATGCAAATATCTAATTTCGAAGTAGTAGTACTCTCTGCGTTTTATTCAGATTTTATGAGTAATGTTTTACACAGTTTAAATATAAACTTAAACATTAGATAGTATGGAAGGTATAATTATTAAAGTAAGTACAAGTATTTAATGTTTAGATTTCTTATGCTTCTTGTCCTTTTTCTTCTCCAATTTTTCAAGTTTCCTGAAAACAAAAATTCAACATTAAGTAAAGTATGAGTCTACTAGTTGTTTGCAAGTCATTGGATATAGGTAAATGACATTAATTTAATAAAGATTATTACTTCAGTAGCTTCTTCTTCTGCTTGGTAGTAAGGTTGCTGATTAGATCCATCTCTGAAAGACCAGATGTGTCATTCTCTTCAATTTTTGTAGCAGCCAAGGGTAGAGCTCCAGGCTTCATGACCAGGCCAGAGTCCCGCATATGTTGCATCAGTGTTGGAACATCAGGTTTCTCTTCCTCTTCTTGAGGTGATGATGAGGAAGCTTGCAATGCACGGGCTTCACTCATGGACAAACTGTACATGGAACATTCCTTATCTAAAAAAAATTATATTATTTATTTATAAATGTTAAAGGATAGTGTAATTTGGATTATATACTGATTAGATGAAGTTTTACCTGTATTGATATGGCCCCACTTGTGACATTTGATGCATCGCACATTACGGACAAGAATACCAAAGGGCTGGTCTCTGATTTCATTGTCACCCTTGCAGTAGCTCTCTCTGGGTGCATTATACTTGCGCTGCCACTCAAACTTGTATTCTGGTTCATTGTCTTCACGTTCTCTTTCCTTCTTTACACCCGGAGGAGGTTCATACATAAAGTTCAAGCTCAATTTGTCCTTGCTGTCTTTACTCAGAAGAGCCCTGCATGAAAATAATTTTATTAAATAAGAAAAACAACATTAAAGGAAGGAGCCTCCCCTGCACATCACATAACGTAACGAGAAATAAAATATGGTAAATGGTGTAATAGTCGCATACTTGTTTTCATGTAGCTCTTGTTCCTTTTCATATTGAACACGCAGTTCCTCTTGTTTTTTCTTGTAAGCATCTGTTTTCTGTTCTGCCATCCATACCTGGAAACATTACGGATGTAAATAATGTACATAAACAATACCATATTGGAAAATAACTTGAAAAGTTAGAATATGGTATTGCGACATAATAAGGAAGCAAATACAAACCCTTTTTAAGTTGTCTCTTGAGGCTGGATGGAAGAACTTCTTGCACATATAGTTATTGAATCCTTTGCCCATGATGAATAATTATTGTTTCATCAGCAAAATACCACAAATAATATTATTTTAAAATTCAAGAACGAAATCATCACAATACAAGGGGTACGTTCACGGGCGCACGGTTAGCGCAAGGTTAGGGGAACTTTTCACTTTGACAGTTGATAAAGCCCCGTTTTGAAGCGCCTGTCAGGGGAAATTTCATCCTGACAGGTGCAAGTGCGTGCATGAACGGGGGTTTACGCGAGCTGTCAGATTAAAAGTCGCTCTAACGGTTTCCCCTAGGTGCATGCGTGAACGCACTACAGGACATGGATTGACCACAGAGAAGAATAATAATGGATTGGATTGACAGAAGTGAAGTGTTGCCATATTTGAAATATAGTAGTGATCGTTCACACATTACGACTTAATGGCGTCAATTTTGTGTCGCAAGCATTGTCGCAAGTTGTTGCATTGCATTGTTTCAGGATTTGCTAGTATCCAAATAATTTTTTTTTTTATATGGCAACTAAATTTAAAAAATGTAATCTGTCATGTCTGTCGTGTCGTGATGGTGATTGTTTGTAGAAAAGCAACAAGTTTTTGCGTTGCTCATAGTAAAATTTAGTTATTTCTTTACGAATAAGAGTCGTTTTACTTATTTACATGTTTTATGTGGCTCAGAACTTGTAGGCGCTAAGTTAAAACTGGTGTACAACTTTCTAGTGTGAGGCTACTACTAATATTTTAGTGTCTTGATAATATCCTGTGTCAGATAAATAATTTTCCAATTATTCGATAGCTTTGAAACATCACAAGGTATCAGTTTGTTGTATGCAGAACGGACACAGTTTTTGGCATACACGTAGATTGTTATCGCGTTTTATGTTCGGCAACTAGGCGTTTTCACCGCAGATCATTGATTTTAGTTTTATCAGTCATTCGGAGCACCGCAGGCCTATCACACACATGTGTACCGCCTCAGTGGTTAATCCGGATTGACGATCCACATTCACTTACTGTCATCATTGTGTTGCTTGTGTTTAACACATTCATACTGTTTTATCATGTTAAAGTATTTTTAGAATTGTACTGGAGCTTGATGCCTGTGTAAACATTGCTTATGAACACATATTTTTGTTGGTGCAAAATGAAAATGTATTCAGTGATTTTCTAATTGGATTGGAACTTTGTGATGCAGTGACATGGATTTATGAGAACCAACAGTGTTCAAATTTTATTACCTGCTATTTATGGTAAGTTTTTTATTTTAATTCTGTTTCTGTAATTTAAAAACAGTAGAAAGAAACACATATATTTATACTTCAAGTATGTTTTGAAACAAATTTTTGCACATGTATTAAAAATTCATACTTCTTAAGGTTTTGTAATGGAATGGATAGCATATCTATAGAACTATTATTTTTTTTAAAATTTAAGTGACCTTACTTCATATGTATGCTGTACTTTTTTACATTCAATACCTAGCTTAGCAAAAGTACACTCACGATCATGACATGATCATGTATACTTGAGTTAGTGAGAACTTGTCTATGTGTGTGTGAAACTGGTTATTCAACAGTAAAAACAGTTTTTACTTATTCTATGCAATGAAATAAAACGATTATACAAGACACTGAATAAGTAATATGGGGAGTAAAAAAAATATCAGATCAAACTTAAGGGTTTACACACCATGAAACTGAAAAACTTGCCACAAGAAACATGGGTCGAAATATAAAAAGAAATGTCCTCCCAAACAAACATACTTAAGATACTGACATCATTTGCACGAGTATGAAATTATTCTAATTTCTTTTTCATATTTCAACCTATGTTTCTTTGGGACAGTTGTTCAGTTCCATGGGTAGGTTCAGACACTGAAGTTTGTTTAGCTTATTTTTTCACTCCCTGTATAAATTTGTAGTTTTCATTGCTGGATTGAGGGTGATAATAAAAAAAATAGAATGTACCAGATTATTATTTTCCAGGGCATACCACATATGCTTGGAGGGCCCATAGTGACTTCGTCCTTCAATTATAGGGACCTCATCACAGATCTGATTGTTTTAGTACTTTCTTTTCCTGAACATACAGTTAAACCCAGTAGAAAGACCTAATCACAGACCTGATTGTTCAAGTATATTGCAATTTATTTATATTAGCCATTTTAACCAATGCACATCTAAGTTGCCTCTTAAAGTTTGTCAAATGTTGCATAGATGTTGAGGAACTTTCCTTACCCAAATGGGTATAAAGGCGTGATTTTGTGTACGTAAGTTTTAAGATTCTGTATGCCATTAAACAGCTTACAATATCCCAATCAATAAGTACAAGCTTTCAAAGTATTAGGTAGATTAAGTCTTAGTCAACCATGTGGGTCCAGTATGGATTGGTGTTGATTATGTTTGTAATTTTGAAATAATTAGATTCCGAGTTCAGTTAATGTGTAGATTTTTCAGGTTTGAGAATTTTTTTTTCAGGTTTTTCCATAATCTTATTTAGATCCCGAAAAGATTTTTTTTGCAACACTTTGGTCTTTGCATGTTTTGTATATTGCTTACATTTTATGGACTAGTAATAATTTTTGTCATACTAAAACACTGATTTAGTATGGGAAAAATGATTTCCTATTTATGAACAAGGTATAGTCAAAGTCGTCACAGTTTTGATGAGCTATCAGTTTTACGCGGTGTTCACACTGCGCTACGCGCTACGCGACGGAGCGCGTGATTTTCTATGCTCCCGATGTTTTGAACAATGAAACAGACAAATATCTGCCCTACGCGACGTAGCGCGTTACGCAGTGTGCGCACTACGTTAATCTTCTCTTGATAGCTATTCTAGACCCGATCACTAGAGTCATTAGTACACCTCCAAGCTCCAAGGCACCAACTTCTACCTGGAAAACCTGTAAAAGTAATTTGATCTGGTCTGTAAATAAAAGACTGATATAACAAGCAGATAATACTTTTTCGAAGTCATATTGTATTCGTTTTTTTCCTGACTACCGCAATCCGTTGATAGTAGCCACGTCCAACTAGCATCCACCTCTAATTGCATGTTGCAAACACAGTTCTACACACATTATTGCAGAAGCTGATGTGATGATCCTATTACTCAAGCCATTGATGCTGATAATGAAAGTAGAATACACTCCACGCGCTCCTAGCAACCACTCACCCTGCGCCGGAAGCATTCTCACCGACGACTCCCTCGCAAGTCAAATCCCAATGTCAAAACCTGTGCTCCAATCCCACTTTCCAAATTTTACTCTTGGTGGAGTATTCCAGCTCTCGACCCTAAATAAAATGAATGCTTTGGCGGATCGTGAGAGTCGCTCATTTATGGCCCATATTTGGCGATATTTCGGATGCGATGATAACTTCTTCTTATACCTAGCGTATTCTGGGGAAACTCTAAACCTATTGTTGGGCTAAGCACATAAAAAAAACTTACTCTAGTCTAGGCTAAATATATCAGTTGTATATAGATACATATACCATTATGGTCGTTCCTCAAGATAGTAGGAGCAAAGTAGGACCCACCTTCGTTGACAGAAAAAAATTGCGCTTGCACAGTTTTGATTATGACACAATACTATTTCATATTTCTTCACCAGGTCAGATTCTAAGAGTCGGCTTTTGTCATATTTTGTTCCACGTTTACCTTATACGTTAGTGTCGAATAGTAGTCATCCACAATTGTTGCGTATTGATGTGGTTAAATACCTTATAATAGTTTAATTTTTGCTATGTCATCGAAGAGGAGTGAATAATAAACATAAATAAATATATTATTGTAAAAAGTAACTGTCACGCCACCAAAGAATTTAATCATAGGTACTAAAGCGACTAAGTGATGCGGCCAAAATGTTTCACAAGGCTAAAAGTTCTAACTTCTTTATTAGAATTCAGTAGACCCGACAGATACAACTGCCTTCGTGGTCTAGTGATAGGGGCTAAGGACTCTCGATCCGTAGGTTGTGGGTTCGTTTCCCACGGGGGGAACATTAAGTTGATATTAGTTAAAATTACTTTGTGAAGTTTTCCTCAGTTTGGTTAGGATAGTGCAGGCTGAATCATCTGATTGTCTGTAAGGAAAAGGTTGTAGTGGAGCGAGGTAGTGGAGGTTTATGAACTCTCACACCACTACGCCTGGGTTCATTGGGTCGTTCGACTCGAAAACCCACTCAATAAGAAGTAGAATCAGATAGATATTTTTTCATTAGCGAATGGGATATCTTCCTATTATGCATGAATGCATCGTTACACAGTGTCCATGCCACTCGGTATCAGACTACTTTTTCCGTGTGGGTTGTGGGGTCGTGTCAATGTTTTTAAACCGCCCCTGACTGGTTTATCGCAAGGTTTGTGTAACCGACCAGCGACCACTGTCAAAGATAACGACTGGTACCGACGGCTTAATGTGCCCTCCGAAGCATGCGACATTTTACTGAATTAAGAATTAAATATAAAGCCAAACAAAAATACTATATATAATATTTATCATTATTACGTTCTGATTATCAATTAGATATAAATTAACCAAGCTGAAATCTCACAAAGTGAAAATATCAAATTCGATAGATTCAAAGTTGGAATGTGGGTTTCAGGCTTAGAGCCAAGGCCACAAGGCATTCTTAAAACTGTGAGCGGAAAGCTTGCGCTCAAACAACACAATCGAGTGTCGGTGTTACCGTGGAGGCGAATAGTGGAGAGGCTTAGAGTACTGGGCGGTCGATTTTTATTATCTTGCTTGTGGGTGCGTCAGCAGGAGCGGTCTGCAAATACCGCCCGCCGCGCCGCCCGGGATCGATATCGCCATATATCGCTGATATTGGCTAATACGAACTATGTACAGATCTTGATACGTAGATAGATGTACTTAATAAATGTAACACCTCCAAAGATCTGCAAGTTGACGTCGGAATAGGGAGGCCAGACATGAAGGACTGATAGATTCCTTTCTACCCACGTAAAAGACTCACCGTAGATAATTTATACTTAGTTGCCATAAGCCGGCTGAACGCTTTTCAGTCATCAATCATCTTTCATAATTCGATAAGATAGTGCAAGTTTAATAGTTCCTGCTGCTACCTTTCCAAAAAGCTTACCATTGGCTCAGTCGCTTTCTGGAAGTTAATCTATGAAGGCCAGGCTTCGAAGGCCAGGATTTAGGCAACTGATACGTTCGGCCTTTGATTGGTCTGTCAGTTCGGAGGTCTGTACTCACATAATAACACTCTTGATGAAAAAGTTTCCATGCTGGATTGGGAGCGCGAGCGGTAAAAGCACGTACTAGCTGTTCCTTTTCCCGGGCATACTGCTAAAGCCAGTATAGGTTTCTGCGTATTGCAATTTAGCAATCTAACTATCTGAAAATATCCGTTCTCAGATGTGACAAAACTTTTATTGAACAGTGACTCTCTATTTCACATAGTTATGCGTGTATGTAATGTACCTATGTTAGGTTAGAAGCTTAAAATAAAAACACCTTACATTTAAATGTAGTTGCGGCAATTGATTCTATCATTGATTTCGATATACCTATATAAACGCACTGACTTGGTACTAGGCGTCCATCAGGGACTATTCGACTTACCTCTGCCATTGCGACATAGTTCCCCACTGCTGCTGATAGTTATGACATGGGGACAGTAGTCAAAATCTG
This sequence comes from Scrobipalpa atriplicella, assembly GCA_029255725.1. Taxonomy (NCBI): domain Eukaryota; kingdom Metazoa; phylum Arthropoda; class Insecta; order Lepidoptera; family Gelechiidae; genus Scrobipalpa; species Scrobipalpa atriplicella. Next base: position 17,198 of record JARACY010003193.1, read on the forward strand.
CTGTTGCGAAATTGTTCACATGTGGATAAGTTTCTTAAGAAAAGAGCAATAGTTATATATTCATTACATGGGTAAAAAAGCATAACTTTAAAAATAAAATAAGTTATATCAAAATCGACTTGGTGGTCCCAGCTCTATTCTATTAGTCAGCAGAGTTTATATTCTAAACTTATTCCTGCAAAAAGGTTTTAAATTGAGAATGAAAAGCACTGAAAGAGCAATAATATTAGTACAGCATAAAGCTGAGTCACTTCCTTTTGCCTGATTACCTAGTTTTAAGTTAAGTTAAGTCTAAAATGTTATTTTTTTATATTAGGCAATAAATATATTTTTATCTTTATCTTTACTGTAATGGTCTTTGGTCTCTGTAAGAAATGTGCAAGGCATAACACGGCAAGATGTTATCGAAGATTCTCCATGACATAAACATGTTTATTCTCTACCATAATTACTAATGCAGACACAAACTGTAATATATTTCCACAAGGTCGACCTTTGCCGTTTAAATCTTAGGCAACGACATATTTTAGTCTACTGAAACACTGCACTGATTTGTTCGATGTTGTAGACAGCAAAGCCGATCGGCAGGACAATAATTACTGTTCTCGGCCTCGTATATTAAAATTATAATGGGTATAGTCTGCACTTGCAAACAAAATATGTATTAATTTTGATTACTTTGAACTGTGTTTTTGAGACGAGGTTCTATCTTAAAAATAATAATTTTCGTTTTAGTTTTAACGTTCCATTTTTGAACTCCATCCAAATGTAACACGCCTAAATAATGAAATTATCAAGAACGTGTCGAACATACCCATTACAGGGTTTAGATTAGAGATGAACTCAAAATCCCATGGACCATTTTTAATGGTATAAGTAATTTCAATTGCAATAAAATAAAACGACACTTAATATATAATTCATATAGCATATGTAAAATACCCATTCCCACGGAAGACGACATAGATTTAATAATCAATGCGTTTACTTATTATTATTAATCATCTCTATTAGTCAGAACTTCAGGCGCTTTATAAACAGCTTCTGGAATTAAATTATTTGTAGGTAACTATTTAAATAATATCATTAATTTCTCATAATAAAGTAATAGTGCTTCTGAGCTGATATAACAACGGGTTGTTGGAAATGTTATTGTGTGTGTCACATGTTCTGTTGTGTGTGAAATTTCTAATTATTATTTCATAATACGATGTCAATAATTCACTAGAATATAGAATTTATTGGAAAGCTAGGTCAACAGTTACAAATGTATGTAGGAAAATCAGTTCAGTTGAAAACGTCTTCTTAGTGATATTCTGATTTAATTAGTTATTTTCTTTTATTAATTGGCTTGCTCTAAACTGAGCCTAGGTCAGAGGCGACCGACAGTAAAGAATGCGAGTTTACACAAGAGTAGCAACTTCACTTTTACTTTTGGAATTCGGAAAAACAGACTCAAAAAGTGAGATCTACTTTTTGATCTGAGCGAGCATTCAGAATTAGTGGAATAACAATATTAGCAATTAAGTATAATTGTGGGTGGTTAGCACCCTGCGGTGCATTTAGACGTCCGTAGTAGAAAATAGTAGAGTTATCAAGCACACTGCCAAAGTAATAAAGTTTAAAATATTTTTTTTAAACACGGCTCGGCCTCGAAATCTTCTTCTGTCGTGTAGGTTTCGAGTCGATCGACCTGATAAACCCTGGTGTCAGAGTTTTTAAACCGCCTAATAGGCCTCTGACATGGTTTGTGTAACGACCACTAACACCGATATATTTCGCAGTTTGTAGTTTAAACTGGTCATCCTTCCAGCGAATGTCCACCGGCCGCTGAATCAGCGTGTCGTATTTGCCTGGTGCTTATTTATTCGGTCGACTGGCTATAAATAACTCTGCAAATATGTAACCAAAGTCGAGGTTACAACTTAACTCGTGTCGGTACTGCCTATTGTGACGCAAGGACGGTACTCCCTCCCTTATCTTACTAGGAATGTAGCGCCTACACAACATTTTTATTCCGTCTTCAGTAATTTATTTGCGTCTTCAATAATTGATTTTACTCATCAGCTTCTTCATGATTCTCGCATTAAAATATTAGTAACTACATATGTGACTGTTATTTTATTTTGAGTAGGAGTGTTCTGTTCATATACATTGGTAGACTGCAAAGAAATCGGATTGCCTCCTTTTTCTACACAATTTAAACTATTTAAAATTATTATAGGATATAAATTTATTTAAACATAAAATATCTAAAGACAATTTATTTGAATAAAATATAAACATTGACAGTTAACTGTGTAAAAAATAATAAATGTATGAGTCATAATTCTGATCAAGGCAATTAATTTTATGTATGAAAAATTGAAGATTCTTTGCACATTTAACTGCAAAGAAATCAAATTGCCTCCAGTTTCTACACAACTCAAACTTTTTAAAATTAGTATTACCTATTAAAGAATATTAATCTATTTAGTCATAAAATATCTAAATACAATTTATTGTTAAAACATTGACAGTTTACTGTGTAAGAAATTAAATGAGTCATATTAATATGATCAAGGCAAGTCATTGCCTTCATGTATAAAAAATTAGAGATTGTTTGCAAATTTCTATAAACTTCCCTCTATTGACGTGTAGTTCTTCTTCTATCGAGTCGACGGCAAGTCAAACCCCATCTCAAATTTCTCTGGCCCAGTAGTCGGCAACTCTCACCGCATCTTCTTTGTGTAGTGATTTGATGTTCAGCTAGTTTCTAGTTGTTATTTAATTCATAGTTTCCTCATTGTGACTGTATTTATATGTTAGGTTAGGTTAGTTATGGTTCAACGTGGTCTGAATGAAATAAATGGATGAGTCTTAATTCCTTTTATCTCCTGACCTCCGGTGCCGGCATACGACTCACTGTATGTACGCAGGAAAAAAAAAGCTAAACTTTTGCGAAGGAATGCATTATACTTGTTCGCTTCTGGCATCTTCTTCACATTCGTAGCGTAGCTAATAGCGATTATAGCTAGCAAATATTGTAATTGCGATTTAGATTTAAAACACATTTATCAAAACATTTATTTATGAAACAAAAATGTGCTTGCTCGTATTTTTATAGCAAATACAGCATAAACGTTTATTTCGTATTACATAATTATGCACAAATTGTGTGAAGTAATACGCGATCAACTTCGGTGTTAGATTTCGTTGGGTGCAACAAATGTCTCCAATTTGTGTCGTGTGAACGGTAGACAGAATCAGAATCACATTATCTTTTTATGATGTTCTATTTTTAGAGAGAGCGTTATCGCTTACGTTATCTCAAGGCGAGGACGGTGCGCGCGCGCCGCTGCCGTGGCGCACCTTTGCTGATGCGCCGCTCCTTTTGCTGTTTGCTACTCGTACTTCTGTTGAACAAAGTTCACTTTTTTATGATGCATCAAAGTCCGTGTATGTCAAAATAGAAGTCATTACTCATGCCATTTGGTACTATTATGGAACCACAGCTCAAAAATCAGTCGATCATAACAGCTAATAGTAATTTCAGTCTTACGTATCATCAAATTATAGAGGAGTAACAAGTTATTCTCTAACTCTAAAACGTTATTAAGTACACATTGAGTCCATAGACCTCCCGTCGTTTAACCTTCGCTGTTAATCGAATGTGATAGTTTCTTCTCTTGACTGTTAATAACAAATTTACTGTCTCTATAAGATCAATTTCTTCCAGAAGAGATTGAAATAATATAGAATCACAATAAAGAAATGTGAAAGAGAGTATTCTTAAATCCAAATCAATTTCACTTTCTGTTTAAAATAATGTGTTTTGGACACTGTTCAGTGTTATTTTGAGAATTCATCGTAGATGTAAACTAATAGTAATGTTTGCATCGTGAGTAATGCAAAATGTTCGCATGCAAAAGACTGGTTAATTGACCACGACGCGGTCGGACAACTCGAGGACTCGAGCTCTGTCCACCTGAAGTCATTGTGTCGTGGCTGCTTGTAGACAGAGGTATGTTGTCAAAACAGCGGCACGTCAATTGGTCTAATCGCCGGCCGGCTGCGAGCCAATTATTTACTTGACAGCGTGGAAGCAATTCCTACATTTGAGGGCGGAAAGCGTTCGCGCTGCAGGAAGACTTCCCTTTATTTAGTTACAGAAATAGACACGCTTATTGTCGCCCGTCGACTGCATCACGCGGACTTTACGACGTGGCTCCAGCTTAGCCAGCCATGGAGTGACCTCAGCTAGAGGTAATGTGAATTCACGTGTGTAGTTCAAAGTAATGATGGTAGTGGCGTCTTAGAAAAGTGATGGTCAGTTTAAACCCATGTCGGTCCAGAAAACGCTATTTAGTTAGAAGTTTTGATAGGATTTTTTTACATTATCGGGATGTGTGTGTAGGTACTCGTTTTGTCGTTTACGGTGATTGTGTTTTAATGAAAATATGAAATTCGCACACAGCAAGTGCGGGCATGCAGTCCATTCTAAATCATAGCGCATACGCATACATCGCATAGTTTGCTTGAGGGAATTATTTTTTTATAACGCATTTGTCTTTTATCTCACTTGATGGTACGTGACGCAGACGACGTTGTAGAATGTTCACATTGCTCACATAGGGAAAATGTCTATTCACTCTCGTCTTTAATATCTCAAGTTTTCTTTTAACATTTTAAATATGTATCTTATCTTATAGGAACTAGGAACTCATCAATGTCTGTATTTCTATCCCATCAAAGATAGACAGTAAACTTCTGTTCTCTAAAGAGGCGACAGCGGCCAGTCTGTGTGTACGACTGTATGTATGTACAGAGTATTATCATCTCATCGGTCGCTTATCATTATCGATGTAGGTAGGACAATGACTCCTTTTCTAACCAGGAACATATTGACCAAACTGTGGCAACAGCAAATTACTAATGAATTCGTAGTTATTTATATCTAATGGTCAATTTATCGACTTGATTTAATGGCTGCAGCATCTTAACGGACTAATAAAGTTGGATAACTTGGAATATTTTTAGTTGTTGTTTATTTCGGATATTGTCCGTCCATTATCCGACTTTTATGAAAACAGATAAGTGTTAATGATTGATTGTTTAGGTACATAATAAATAACTTTTCAAACTTAAGTATTTGTGAGTCGATTTTAGATTTGCTAAAATAATGCGATCGACCGCTATTGCCCACTCAATCAATATCAAACGTATATTAACACCACTGAACTAATATTATACTAGCGTATATGGAACAGCCATTAGCCATCACGAATATACGACATGTCCCCAAAATTAAATAAGGCGTGCGCACGAATTTCGTCCGTATTTATATTGACGTAATTACTTATGAAGACTTATTCTTTTTATATTAATACCCTGTGCGACATGTTTCTAACTTCTTAACTCTTTTTTATTAAAAAATCGAGTCTGACTAATAGTATATGAGTGCATGCACACATATTAAATGGGACATAAAGTGCTTGGATGATGTCTGCTCCATACATTAGCTCAGTGATTAACACATAGTTCAGATGTGTAATGGTTAGATTAGAATAATTACTGATTTGATGATGAATTGAAGTTATGCACGGTAAATAAACTAGGTTCAACTTTAAAGCCGCTGGACGCGAGTTCTACTGGACTGATCAGATCACCTGATTACTTCGGATGCTTAGAGGAGTACTATGTAAATGGATCTTTTTGCTGAAGTAACGGCCACAGTCTTGTAATATAATGACATCTCAGATTTCCTATTTTAAAGGAAATTCTCCGTTGTTACAGACGGCGAGGGGCTCGTGAAGGCGGCGGCATGAGGCTGGGCGCGCGGGCGCTGGTGCTCGCGGCACTGAGCCTGCTGGCCGGCCCGACGCTTGCCGCCAAGAAGTTCAACATCACCATCGGCTACCTGCCCTCCATCAAAGGGACCGTCCGCGACCGCCAGGGGCTCGCCATCTCCGGAGCCGTCACCAAGGCGCTTGAAGATGTAAGTTATTTAAAAGATATGGTTCGTCGACGTCAAAGACTTTTCTTCAAGAAGTTCAATTTTACTCCATACCATCGGCTTCCTGGCTTTAATCAAAAAGACCGCATTGACGACCGTTATAATGGTTTATCCTGAACATGCACATTTGCAGATCAGGAAGCATCCGTCGATCCTTCCCGACGTGGATCTGCTGGTGGAATGGAACGACACGCAATCGGACACGGTGACGGCGACGCGGCTGATCACCGACATGAGCTGCACCGGAGTCGTCGCCTTCTTCGGGCCCGAGGGCCGCTGCCACACCGAGGCCATCGTCGCGCAGGCCAGGAATCTGCCCATGATTTCTTACGTAAGTGTTCGTGCATATACATACATGTCATACATACCTATAAATAGGGTCACACGCCTGTTTGCGTTTTTGAGATAGGCCAAGGGATCCAATTTTTTATGTTTTGGTGAGAAGAGAAGATAGGAAAGTAAAGACTTGAAGTAACCCGGAATAATAAGCTCCAATTTTGTGTAACACAGCAAAAGTTGGCTCTACTATAATATTCCTTACGATTCTTTTCATGTGTATTGTAAAAACACCAACTTTATATTTTGGAAATTATTCTGTTTTATAAGTTACGAATATGTCTATGACGTTATGACAACACATATCAGGTGATAAATACTTTGGTTGATCCTCTGTTAGATAAATATGATTTATTGTCCCCAAAGGCTTGTGTTTGATCCCTATTGACAATACTGTGATAAGATTGCTGCCAAAATGTTAATACCAGTGGTCTTAAAGATTTACGTGTGAGATTTCATGGTCTATATTTAACTGTATTTGTTTTTCTAGAAATGCTCCGACTACCAAACATCAACAATGTCAAACTTTGCCAGACTCGAACCACCAGACACACAGGTATGGATGATGGATCATCTAAAAACCTCTCAAAATGTTCTCTACACTGATTTTATATCTTAAAAGTTTTATGAATGAACTTATACATAACCAGACTGTTTTTGGCAAACCAACCAGTTTAACTTTAAAAAATACCCAATTCCCACGATGAAACTCTTAGCAGTCATATGTATTGTAGATGGAATTTAAAGAAAGTATTTAATGTGTTAGGATTAGGGCGTGCTAGAACTGATGGAGAGATACAGCCAACATTTCTTTTTACAGGCAACAAAATCAGTGATATCTCTTCTGCGGTACTACAGATGGAACAAGTTTTCTATCCTATACGAGGAGTCGTGGGTAACAGTGGCACTTACACTAGAGAACCACGCCAAGAGGAACAATATGACGGTGAACCACCAGCGGCCGGTCATAGACTCCTTCAAGTGCTGCGAGGAGAAGATGTCCTGTTGCGCGCCCGGCTTCTGGTACTCCTTCATACAGGACACCAAAAATAGAACTAGAAGTAAGTTGTAGCCGACAGACAAGAAGCCAAGTTCTGAAACGCGGTGTCGAAGCTTTTTCAGCCATCTGCAGATCTAACAAGTTCCAAACATGTCCGTTCCTCTTGGTCACAACACTCGACCAGGCGGGTAGCTACCCTTTTTCCATTCATCATCACTCGTCCAACTGGCCTCAACATTCACCTCGAAGGCAGGTCCAGGGAGTCCAGTAGAGTAAATGTTTTTACAAGATTCTTTTTCATACGCATATAAATAATTTTCTGTGTATTTCAGTATACGTATTTTTGGGTACGTCAGCTGGTCTGATCGAGATGATGACTGCGATGGAGTCTCTGAAGCTGTTCGAGAAAGGGGAGTACATGGTAATCTTTGTGGACATGACGACTTACTCGGTCAACAAGGAGTCACTCAAATATTTAATAAGTAAGTTGCTCTGCTCAGGGTTATGATACACATAAAATTTTAGGCTCATGGAAATAATAATAAGACGCGATCTAATTTGAATTGGACACAAACACAATAGACTTATATTTCGACTGACCTCTGTGGTATTCTGACTACTGCAGAGCAGTCATGGTGGCTTTCGTAAGCACTTTACATTTAGGCTTGATTTAGTGGATGACTCGCCACCGCTCGGGTTTTAATATTTTGTTATGCGGTTATCGGCAATAGTTTGAATCCTGTTATGGATATAACTACTACGTACAATGAACGAAGATAAATTAACCCATTACTGTTTACGTTACAGATACAGAAGAGCGTGGCGTATCAACGATATCATGTCCGAACACTGCTGAATTCCGTAAGCGCGCACAATCTCTCCTCGTGGTAGTATCTTCAGAGCCGAGCGCGCCTGATTACATAGACTTCACCAGAGAAGTGAGGGAGTACAACGCCAAGCCGCCCTTCGGCTTCGAGGTGCCCAGGGTCATACAGACCTTGAAGTACAATAAGGTATGTTTTATGTTGTTAATGATCATTTTAACTAGATGCTACAATTGGAAACTTTAACGAAAAATAACCTCCAAGCAAGCCTGGCTTGCGAAGTCCGGCGCCAAACAGCTTGCTGGTTTCCGTCGGTGCGTGAGAGTGCCAGTGCCATGACGTACATCTTATGTCACTGGCACCTTGTCTAGAGTCAAAAGCAAACCCATTTTCAGTTAAAAAAACTTGGCATTCTCGTAATAGAGTAGTAAAGGAATTAAGTTACGTCACTATCTTCAAAACAAGACTGACTGAAGAAAGTGATGTACAACAACAGATAGTTTTACAACAGATTCTTTGTTTATGAAAGTTAGATATAACGTGCAGCCAGTGGAAATAATTTAAGTTACTTTTCTAGCCTTTTTTTGTCAAGTTGTAGGCATGTTTACCATTCATTAGTGCATTTTTTTTTAATGCGCATTTAATTTGATTTCAGTTTATTTCAATCTACGCGGCGTACCTGTACGACTCTGTGATGATGTACGCGATGACGTTGGACTCGTTGATCAGAGAGCACGTTAAGAACCACAACACTTCGCTCACGAGTGAGATGCTGATGAATATTGTCACCAACGGCTCGAATATCATCGCCACTATGATCAAGAACTCTCCGTATAAAAGTAAGTCTCCATGTTTTAACATTGTACGAAAGAAATGAACACTAACATAACAGACTAAAGTGCTGTCTAATAGACGACCTTGTATATTTTTTCAAGCACCGAATCTTGTATTTCAAATCTTGTACTTCGCAATATTTTGACACCATCGAACTGGCGTCATGATGGAGCCGAAATATGGCCACTGGAACACACTCATGGAAAGCGCTAAGATAGTCCATATCTGGCTCATTTGCTTTGTTATCTTAGATACTTTCCGGAGACGATAGATAGCTACTGGAATTTCCTAGATTATTAATCTTCCATACTGTAATAGCGGTACAAAAACATAGAATGTGCCAGCTGCTTCTCCCGAGTATGCTGTAAAATCCAACTAAGGTATTCGAGAATTTCAGTATGTTGTAATTTAGGCGATGGGCTGACAACCTGTCAATATACAGATCTATCTTAAGAGGGAAGGATAGCTTTGCGATCCTAGCGAAATAGGTATTTTTGAAAACACATGCTATCGCTCCTGCGCTCATGCCCCGATATCATGTGCGATAGAGAGCGTTGCAGCTCGCGACTGACAATAGGTACTTTTGTTGATGAAATTTACGTTTCGGGAGAAAACGTTTTCCACTACCTAAATCTTAACAAATCTCTTTGATTTTGGTGTCGATCGTTTCAGCATAATATATTCTATGTTTATAGGTTTCGCTTTTTCTAAAAAAATACATTGTTTTTTTAAAACAAACAGCTTAACCCAACGAAGTTTTAATCGCAAAAATTAAGTTATTTGAGGTGCCTGTAAGTTTGAATGTAACGCAAATTTTGAAAAAAGGAACAGCTATAAACCTAGTATTTTACTGTGTAAATAACATACAAAAAATTCATGGAGATTGGAAAATATTTAGAAGTGGAAAAACGTTTTCTCTTTTTGTATGGACGAGTACGTGCTATTCTTCCCTCTTAAACAACCCTCAAAACATGTCAGACGAGGCGGAACGACCTTTTGTTTTACAGGCGTGATAGTATGTATGTATTTATCTTCCGCAGGTATAACGGGCATGTCAATCCGCTTGGACGACCGCGCTGACTCGGAGGGTAACTTCTCGGTGCTGTCGTTCAAGCCGGCCAAGTTCAACGACGACGACATCAACTGCTCCTACGGCATGATCCCCGTCGGGCACTTCCAGCAGAGCACCAGGGAGTTCCCGGTCAGTTACCGACACTTATTGCTAACAGAGACATTAAAAAAAGAAAAAAAACCATACTCATCTTGACAGTCCCCAAATGCGGTCCTAGTCTAGTTTTACAGACGTTGATGATGCCGATGTCACTCAAGGTATTAATGCTTCTAAGTTTCTAATAGAGATACAAGCAACCGCGTCATGGATAATTTTAATGTTTTTTTCACTTTGAGCGATACTGATACATTCCTTCAAATCAGATCTACTCTAGATAACGATCTAAGCTGACGTAAATTTTTATTAAACTTTGTTTCCTTCTGCTATTTAAAAAAATAAGAAGTTGTTATGATTATGAACGACGGGTTAGATTGCGATGAGTCTCGGGTTTTCACTATTAATAATTAATCGTTGACACATCTTTGCAGGAATACAAAACCAATCCACGGCTGCCGATTGACTGGCCCGACGGCGTGAAACCAGAAGACGAACCCGTCTGTGGGTTCCTCAACGAGAAATGTCCCAAAGACGAGTCTCAGCTGACCTCCCTAGTAGTCGCCGGGACACTCGCCGTCACTCTATTCTGCGCTTTAGTAGTGACGGCGTCGATCTACCGCAAGTGGAAGATCGAGCAAGAGATCGAGGGGCTGTTGTGGAAGATCAACCCGGAGGAGATAGCTGGATATCTCGGCAGTGGACTAGTCTGGTCTCCTAGTAAGGTACTGCCTGATATTATGACAAATGAAAATAAAATCTAAAAGAACTGCTGTTTAAATTTAATTTTTGGATGGTTCGCACAATGCGCCGCGCTCCGTCGCGAAGGGTAGATATGAATGAAACCCAAAAACGCTCATTGGCAGAATGACCTTAAAAAGCAAATGAAATATTGTAATAGAGAAAACAAAAAAAAATTACATTTTAAATGTAAATTACAAATGTTTATTATAATAATACTTTTCTTGCAGTTAAGTTTAGCAAGTGGCATTTCGTGTGACAGTCGATGTTGCACACAAATATTCACTCCGACGGCGCAGTACAAGGGCAACGTGGTCCGAATAAAGGAGCTTAAATTTAGTAAGAAAAAAGTGAGTATTTGTATACTTTATTGCAGAATTCTTTTTTTTAAGAGCTTTCTTTGACTTACTTTTCAGGTCGTTTACTTGCATAATATCATCAGTATAATTCCTGCAAGCCTTCAAAACTTCCAGTCCTGTACTTTCCTAGAATCCTAAGTTGGCTTAAACAAATCTCCTGTTTTAATGGGCATTGACATAACATTAATGAAGGTAATGATGGGTTCCAGGACATATCTCGTGACGTGATGAAGGAAATGCGTCTGTTACGTGAGCTGCGACACGACAACCTCAACTCGTTCATAGGCGCCGTCGTCGAGCCGCAGCGAGTACTGCTCATCACAGACTACTGCGCCAAGGGCAGTCTCTACGTAAGTTTACTTGAGTCTATTGAAAATATGCTCAAATTATCTAAATATGAAAATGTCCATAAATATCAAACTTTCACTAGAGCGTCGTTATCGTTTGTAGATTTCGTTTGATACATTGTAATCGTTTAAAATATTTAAAAAACACTCTGTGAAGTTCCAAAATATACTAAAATTATGTCTCTTCTTCCAGGATATAATCGAAAATGAGGATATAAAATTGGATAACATGTTTATATCTTCGCTAATTCATGATCTCATAAAGGTAAGAAAATGTTTACTCTTACAATACGGCACGTAAATCCTGTTAGTCATATAATAATAATATACGTATACACTTTAGGAAACGTTATAAAGAATACTTATTTTTGCAGGGAATGACGTTTATTCATTCTTCTCCACTAATTTTCCATGGTAATCTCAAATCTTCGAATTGTGTTGTTACGTCAAGGTGGATGCTACAGGTGAGCGTTTTACTTTTTACTGATAGATATTTTAGTTATATTAATAGCTGATCATAATTTTGATTAATCAAATGAGCTTTATAGTCTGGTCTATGAAAACATAAACAGAATTTACATTAAATTTTCAGGTTACTGATTTTGGTCTCCATGAGTTAAGATATACAGCTGAAAACGAATTTATAGGAGAACATCAATATTATAGAGGTAAGATTTTGATGACCACTTTTCAACTTACAACTTTGGTGCCGTGGCCAGAATTTTTCAAAGACTTCTTTACAATTTGGTGCCATGACCAGGATCGTTTGATGACTTATTTACAATTGGGTGCAGTGTCCAGGATCTTTTAAATGACTTCTTTACCATTTGGTGCCGTGACCAGGATTTTTCAAAGATTTCTTTACAATTTGGTGGCGTAACCAGGATCTTTTGATGGCTTCTTTACATTTTGGTGCGGTGACCAGGATAGTTTGATGACTTCTTTACAATATTACATATCTTTAATGACATTTTGTTTTCTAGGGTTGTTATGGAAATCTCCAGAACTACTCCGCGAGTTAGAAGACCCTAATGGGACAGTGGGAGGTACACAGAAGGGAGACGTGTACGCTTTTGGTATCATACTGTATGAAATCATTGCCAGGAAAGGGCCTTTTGGCCCTACTACGTTAGAACCTAGAGGTGCGGTATACCATATTTTTATAGCTTACTATATGTTTATGCATTGTAGATTTGGTTAACACTATTATCAACAGCCAAAGACTGCAATGGATTATCTTCTGCTTATCCAGTATTTTTTTTTTATTAACGAACAACCAAACGAACCCTAATGTCAGAGTTAAGTCAAATACATATGTTGCACTGCAGATATAATATATTGGTTATGATTTCTGGCAGGCAGATCTAGTAGATGTGAAGAATGTGATACAATATCATGTATGTATTCGGTGTGTGTCTATTTTTCATGTTTTAACATTCACGATATAATAAATACATAGAGTGTGCTCCATTGTATTACAGAGTTACTGACATGAATACGTAATACCACTTGATAAAACTAAATATAGCTTAATTCTGTCACCTTTATGTGACAAAAGTAAATAAAATTAGGTACACCATTTGGCGCCCGGATGAAGTCCATTTTGTTATTAAAAATATCATAAAGCTATATTTGTGTCTCAATACATTAATGAAATCGTTCATTGGTTTGTATGGCTATGGCACGTTGGATACAAATAATTTGGGGTTAAAATATCAGTGTGGTTGCTGATTATCCTCTATCTAACTTTAAGTATAACATTACAGACATAGTAGAGCGAGTGAAGAGGCCCAAGTTGGAAGGCGAGGAGGTGTTCAGGCCGGACCTGAGCGTGCTGGACGACATGACGGAGGACTTCATCATTCAAACCATGCGCGAGTGCTGGCAAGAGGAGCCTTCATTGCGACCCGACTTTCCTACATTGCGTTCCAGGCTCAAGAAGATGAAGTCTGGCAAGTAAGTGCTGAAAAATGTGTGATAATGGGTCAGAATAGCATCGCTCCATCTCTTCTCGCGAGTGTTGTAAACACAGCTGTAAGCTGATGTTACAATCTGCTGAGATTAGTGGATAAATCCAGAAAATGGGCAATGTTTCCTATGACAAAACATCTTGCGCTGGGCTTGACAATCCACCTGACATGTGTACTCAGCATGGCAAATAACTCCCAACAAGAAGACCAACGGTGGACCATTCTGGATTTATCCACTAATCTCAGCAGATTGTAACATCAGCTTACAGCTGTGTTTACAACACTCGCGAGAAGAGATGGAGCGATGCTATTCTGACCCATTATCACACATTTTTCAGCACTTACTTGCCAGACTTCATCTTCTTGAGCCTGGAACGCAATGTAGGAAAGTCGGGTCGCAATGAAGGCTCCTCTTGCCAGCACTCGCGCATGGTTTGAATGATGAAGTCCTCCGTCATGTCGTCCAGCACGCTCAGGTCCGGCCTGAACACCTCCTCGCCTTCCAACTTGGGCCTCTTCACTCGCTCTACTATGTCTGTAATGTTATACTTAAAGTTAGATAGAGGATAATCAGCAACCACACTGATATTTTAACCCCAAATTATTTGTATCCAACGTGCCATAGCCATACAAACCAATGAACGATTTCATTAATGTATTGAGACACAAATATAGCTTTATGATATTTTTAATAACAAAATGGACTTCATCCGGGCGCCAAATGGTGTACCTAATTTTATTTACTTTTGTCACATAAAGGTGACAGAATTAAGCTATATTTAGTTTTATCAAGTGGTATTACGTATTCATGTCAGTAACTCTGTAATACAATGGAGCACACTCTATGTATTTATTATATCGTGAATGTTAAAACATGAAAAATAGACACACACCGAATACATACATGATATTGTATCACATTCTTCACATCTACTAGATCTGCCTGCCAGAAATCATAACCAATATATTATATCTGCAGTGCAACATATGTATTTGACTTAACTCTGACATTAGGGTTCGTTTGGTTGTTCGTTAATAAAAAAAAAATACTGGATAAGCAGAAGATAATCCATTGCAGTCTTTGGCTGTTGATAATAGTGTTAACCAAATCTACAATGCATAAACATATAGTAAGCTATAAAAATATGGTATACCGCACCTCTAGGTTCTAACGTAGTAGGGCCAAAAGGCCCTTTCCTGGCAATGATTTCATACAGTATGATACCAAAAGCGTACACGTCTCCCTTCTGTGTACCTCCCACTGTCCCATTAGGGTCTTCTAACTCGCGGAGTAGTTCTGGAGATTTCCATAACAACCCTAGAAAACAAAATGTCATTAAAGATATGTAATATTGTAAAGAAGTCATCAAACTATCCTGGTCACCGCACCAAAATGTAAAGAAGCCATCAAAAGATCCTGGTTACGCCACCAAATTGTAAAGAAATCTTTGAAAAATCCTGGTCACGGCACCAAATGGTAAAGAAGTCATTTAAAAGATCCTGGACACTGCACCCAATTGTAAATAAGTCATCAAACGATCCTGGTCATGGCACCAAATTGTAAAGAAGTCTTTGAAAAATTCTGGCCACGGCACCAAAGTTGTAAGTTGAAAAGTGGTCATCAAAATCTTACCTCTATAATATTGATGTTCTCCTATAAATTCGTTTTCAGCTGTATATCTTAACTCATGGAGACCAAAATCAGTAACCTGAAAATTTAATGTAAATTCTGTTTATGTTTTCATAGACCAGACTATAAAGCTCATTTGATTAATCAAAATTATGATCAGCTATTAATATAACTAAAATATCTATCAGTAAAAAGTATAAACGCTCACCTGTAGCATCCACCTTGACGTAACAACACAATTCGAAGAATGTGATACAATATCATGTATGTATTCGGTGTGTGTCTATTTTTCATGTTTTAACATTCACGATATAATAAATACATAGAGTGTGCTCCATTGTATTACAGAGTTACTGACATGAATACGTAATACCACTTGATAAAACTAAATATAGCTTAATTCTGTCACCTTTATGTGACAAAAGTAAATAAAATTAGGTACACCATTTGGCGCCCGGATGAAGTCCATTTTGTTATTAAAAATATCATAAAGCTATATTTGTGTCTCAATACATTAATGAAATCGTTCATTGGTTTGTATGGCTATGGCACGTTGGATACAAATAATTTGGGGTTAAAATATCAGTGTGGTTGCTGATTATCCTCTATCTAACTTTAAGTATAACATTACAGACATAGTAGAGCGAGTGAAGAGGCCCAAGTTGGAAGGCGAGGAGGTGTTCAGGCCGGACCTGAGCGTGCTGGACGACATGACGGAGGACTTCATCATTCAAACCATGCGCGAGTGCTGGCAAGAGGAGCCTTCATTGCGACCCGACTTTCCTACATTGCGTTCCAGGCTCAAGAAGATGAAGTCTGGCAAGTAAGTGCTGAAAAATGTGTGATAATGGGTCAGAATAGCATCGCTCCATCTCTTCTCGCGAGTGTTGTAAACACAGCTGTAAGCTGATGTTACAATCTGCTGAGATTAGTGGATAAATCCAGAATGGTCCACCGTTGGTCTTCTTGTTGGGAGTTATTTGCCATGCTGAGTACACATGTCAGGTGGATTGTCAAGCCCAGCGCAAGATGTTTTGTCATAGGAAACATTGCCCATTTTCTGGATTTATCCACTAATCTCAGCAGATTGTAACATCAGCTTACAGCTGTGTTTACAACACTCGCGAGAAGAGATGGAGCGATGCTATTCTGACCCATTATCACACATTTTTCAGCACTTACTTGCCAGACTTCATCTTCTTGAGCCTGGAACGCAATGTAGGAAAGTCGGGTCGCAATGAAGGCTCCTCTTGCCAGCACTCGCGCATGGTTTGAATGATGAAGTCCTCCGTCATGTCGTCCAGCACGCTCAGGTCCGGCCTGAACACCTCCTCGCCTTCCAACTTGGGCCTCTTCACTCGCTCTACTATGTCTGTAATGTTATACTTAAAGTTAGATAGAGGATAATCAGCAACCACACTGATATTTTAACCCCAAATTATTTGTATCCAACGTGCCATAGCCATACAAACCAATGAACGATTTCATTAATGTATTGAGACACAAATATAGCTTTATGATATTTTTAATAACAAAATGGACTTCATCCGGGCGCCAAATGGTGTACCTAATTTTATTTACTTTTGTCACATAAAGGTGACAGAATTAAGCTATATTTAGTTTTATCAAGTGGTATTACGTATTCATGTCAGTAACTCTGTAATACAATGGAGCACACTCTATGTATTTATTATATCGTGAATGTTAAAACATGAAAAATAGACACACACCGAATACATACATGATATTGTATCACATTCTTCACATCTACTAGATCTGCCTGCCAGAAATCATAACCAATATATTATATCTGCAGTGCAACATATGTATTTGACTTAACTCTGACATTAGGGTTCGTTTGGTTGTTCGTTAATAAAAAAAAAATACTGGATAAGCAGAAGATAATCCATTGCAGTCTTTGGCTGTTGATAATAGTGTTAACCAAATCTACAATGCATAAACATATAGTAAGCTATAAAAATATGGTATACCGCACCTCTAGGTTCTAACGTAGTAGGGCCAAAAGGCCCTTTCCTGGCAATGATTTCATACAGTATGATACCAAAAGCGTACACGTCTCCCTTCTGTGTACCTCCCACTGTCCCATTAGGGTCTTCTAACTCGCGGAGTAGTTCTGGAGATTTCCATAACAACCCTAGAAAACAAAATGTCATTAAAGATATGTAATATTGTAAAGAAGTCATCAAACTATCCTGGTCACCGCACCAAAATGTAAAGAAGCCATCAAAAGATCCTGGTTACGCCACCAAATTGTAAAGAAATCTTTGAAAAATCCTGGTCACGGCACCAAATGGTAAAGAAGTCATTTAAAAGATCCTGGACACTGCACCCAATTGTAAATAAGTCATCAAACGATCCTGGTCATGGCACCAAATTGTAAAGAAGTCTTTGAAAAATTCTGGCCACGGCACCAAAGTTGTAAGTTGAAAAGTGGTCATCAAAATCTTACCTCTATAATATTGATGTTCTCCTATAAATTCGTTTTCAGCTGTATATCTTAACTCATGGAGACCAAAATCAGTAACCTGAAAATTTAATGTAAATTCTGTTTATGTTTTCATAGACCAGACTATAAAGCTCATTTGATTAATCAAAATTATGATCAGCTATTAATATAACTAAAATATCTATCAGTAAAAAGTAAAACGCTCACCTGTAGCATCCACCTTGACGTAACAACACAATTCGAAGATTTGAGATTACCATGGAAAATTAGTGGAGAAGAATGAATAAACGTCATTCCCTGCAAAAATAAGTATTCTTTATAACGTTTCCTAAAGTGTATACGTATATTATTATTATATGACTAACAGGATTTACGTGCCG
>JARACY010003194.1:0-35245 GCA_029255725.1 Scrobipalpa atriplicella
GCTCGGGCTAGCAATATCGCCTCGGCTGTAACTATCAACGCACCGCACTTGTATCGTAATGTACTATTATTACGTATCAACGACTTATGAGCTCCCACTGCCTTTATGCTATGGATGTCATAAAGTTTGCATCAATTAATAGTATAGAATAAAGAGCTTACCTGCACCCACGTCGTTTATGCTTAGGAAAGGTGAACAAAAAAGGTGGCGCTCTACAATTTCAACAGGCGTAAGATCACTTAGTCCACACATGCTTAGTAAAATCGATATCGAGGGTGGACCCACGGCGTTGATGATTTTTGTTTTTCTTATTTCTAATATAGCTAGCAAAAAACGGGTTTCATTCCCAGGTAGATTTTCCCGCGCTGATGCAGAATATGTAATAAACTCATTTTTGAAAAAAATGCCCCACGTCGTTTATGATTTGGAGGGCAGAATATAACTGATGTAGGACTTCAAAAGACTCTCATTAGACAGGATTTGAATTTGCAAAAGTTGTGGCTTTTGATTTAAGGCGCTTAGCTTTATTCAAGAAATATATTGCAGAATTTCTTCTTTACATATATAAGTTAAGTTTTTGCTGTTGCCACACCTCTCATTTTTATTTATTTGTGCATTTTCCAACTTTACATACTGAATTCTAGAATCACGGAATGCTGAAAGAATTATAAGAATTCATGCTATCCTTCTAGATTTCCAAGCATTCATTCATTTATCATTGGTCTGTATCAGTCCACTGTTGGACATAGGCCTCTCCCATGGCACGGCACTCAGCTCGGTCTTCAGCCGTTCTCATCCAATTTCTGCCCGCTTCCTTACTAATATCATCGGCCCTACCTGGTGTCCAAGCATACCTACTATATTGGACGGCCATGGGACCGGCAGTTTTACGTCGTACTAACCGGACGTCGTACTAAACGAACTGACTATTTTAATATTGTTTATTATTAAATCATCCTATTTTGTACACGTACGTATCATGCGAAAATTACTACCGCACAATAAAAAGACTAATTTAAGCAGCAACGACGTGGTGTGAGGTCGGAGATAGCATCTTTACCTATGATTTATTTGTTAAAAAACACGTCAACGCTCGACGTCGTTATAACCGGACAATTTTACTTGTAACCGAAGAAAATTTTGCGTGGAATCCCGTCGCTATAAGCGGTCGGTCGTTGTAAGCGAAGTAGTTATACACGGATGCACTTTCATAGTGGCTTATAATTATAACCAAACATATGCCTATACTTACGTCGCTATAACCGGTTGGTCGTTATCGTTATATGCGAAGTCGATTTAAGCGGATTCTACGTATATTACCTCCCAGAAGTTGCACGTCTGTTCCATCGTAGCCAGATAAAGTGATCGCTTCATGATGGACTTCACCGTTTTGCACGATTCCTTCGTAGAATATTTTCCCAAACGATGATTCAGAACCAGTTGCATCTGAAATAATAAAATGTTATTTTATTATCTTTATATCTTATGTATATGCACTAATACCTATGTAACCAAAACCACAATCATCGAAAGCTAATCTATGAAGGTAATGTATTGTTAAATGGAATCCAAGTCAGTAATGTGAGAAAATGATTTCATCGCTATTGTATAGACAGAAAGTTACAATATCTTATCTACCTAAACCCTGATAATGATTAGTCATGATAATTATTATTATGGGGATTATGTACAATCTAAATGAAGTAGCCATAGGTATAATAACATTATTTGGATATACAATATTTTTAAAAGCGTAGAATAAAAAAAGACCCAGTATTGAACAGTACGGATAGACATATTAAGATAGATATTACTATAATATAAATACTCGGCAGTGGTCCACTATATTTTAGTTTATAGTTTTCCATGATTCTACATATTATTATTAAGTAGTTATGTATATTAGATATAGAATATGTACAACAATAAAAAAAAACACAAAAACCTACCATTCACAAGAGATATGATGATAGTTGTTCTAGTAGATATCCCAGACTTCTCTGCTACAACGACAAAAATCAGTTTTCTTTTACTTTCCAGCACATCCTCTGGGATTGGACTAGACAGAGTTATTGACACAATGTTTCCTGATGGTGTAAGCTGGAACCACTCGGCATCGTCTGCAAAAACAAATACAAGAAACATATTTTTATTTATCTAGTTCGCATCAATTCTTTGGGCAAAGCTATTTTACATTTTTAATCTCTAGCTATAACGAATAAGATTGTAGTCCGTTACACGTACCTCCATCCAGTGAAAACAAAACACTATAGTCGTATCCTTGTGACAATTCAATTATGTTGTTGAATGTGAGACCATCAGCTACATTATACTGTCCAGTATAGAAAGGCTCGCTAAACATCATTGCACCTAAATCGTCTTGAACAACTTCGATTACTATCGTAGCATGAGCGGAGATGGTGTCGGGTGCTGAGGCTTTTATTTCTAGTACTATGATTCTGTTCAAAGGTAACATTTCTTCTGGAATTGGACTCGTCAGGGACATGATTATGTTGCCTTCGTTTATTGATGTGGTAAAGTAAGTATGTAGTTCTGAAAATATCGACATATCAATGAAATAAACGATAAACAAGTGTTATTCATAGTGATATTCTCAACCAAAACAATTAAACCGCTACAAATATTCACTATATCAATGAAATGTTTGAAAATTTTTATTTTCATGATAATACTGTAAAAATTATAAAAATTACCTCCATGTAAAGTGATGTTTATGTCATCACTGGAATACCCTTCACTGACAATTATTGGATGAATATTTAAAACATCCCCTTCGATTGAACCAACGAAACTGATTCGATTAAATCCTAGAACTGGCGTAGTTTCACTAAATTCTGTAAAATAAAAGTATGAGTAATTTATTTATAGATTAATTGAAAAAATTAATAGAAGTCTTCTCAATTGTTTAAATTTTCAAAGAATCAAAGTTACCATCTAAAAGTGATAATACAACTGCGGCTCTCGCAGTAATGGCATCTGGTTTCTCTGCACGAATAGTGAAAATGAGTTGATGGTTGTTCATCACCACAGATGACGGAATAGGTAATATTTGTCTCAGCGATACCGAATTTGATGTTGCCACTGGTTCAAAATATTGTGAATTATCTGCAAATAAAAATATATTTTTTACTATAGATCACTAAAAATTACGATCCAAAATGTATAATGCTCTGAACTTACCTCCTTCAAGAGCAAAAGTAACATTTGCGTCAAAGCCTTCACTTAATGTGATTTCATCCGTAAATGTCAGTCCTTCAACTTCCGTGTAAAGCCCAGTGTAATAAACTTCACTAAATATGAGTTGATCCAAGTTTGTATTAGTTTCGTCTTGCACAACTGTAATAACTATTGCTGCATGTGCGGACATAGCCCCTGTTGCTGATGCTTGTAATTCTAAAACGATGACCCCATTGTCTGGTAAGGATTGTTCCGGTATTGGATTGGTTAGCATTATCGACACTCTTGGTCCATTGATGTCCAGTGTAAAGAAGCTGCCAAAATCTGGAAAAAAAAATAATTCAATGTGTACAAATAAAAAAGTTCATTAGCTCAGATGAAATAAATTTTTTACCTCCAAATAATCCGTAGTCAACCGCGTTGGAGGAACCGTTGCTAAGAGTTATTTCTTCTACATTCAACGTGTCTTTGTCAAGTGAGCCTAAGTATGTGATGCGATCAAATCCAAGGATTTCCATGTTTTCGACGAATTCTAAAACAATATTATTAAATTTGCTTAAATTTATTTACGCTAGTCTTGGAATTTCTTAAAACATAACAATCAAGAAAACTATTTGAACTGATACGATGTTATTTTTACAAATGAGAGTTCGGAGTTACCATCTAGAAGTGATATAACAATTGTTGCTCTTGCAGCAATGGAATCTGGCTTCTCTGCACGAATAGTGAAAATCAGTTGATGGTTGTTCATCACCACAGATGATGGAATAGGTGATATTATTCTCAACGATAGCGAATTAGGTGT
This sequence comes from Scrobipalpa atriplicella, assembly GCA_029255725.1. Taxonomy (NCBI): domain Eukaryota; kingdom Metazoa; phylum Arthropoda; class Insecta; order Lepidoptera; family Gelechiidae; genus Scrobipalpa; species Scrobipalpa atriplicella. The sequence continues at coordinate 4,004 of JARACY010003194.1, forward strand.
AACTGCCACTGGTTCAAAGTATTGTGAATTATCTGCAAATAAATAATAATAATATTATTATAATATTGATCACTAAAAAACTGTGTTTTAAAATACGAAATGCTATAAAATACGTACATCCTTCAAGAGCAAAAGTAACATTTGCGTCAAAGCCTTCACTTAATGTGATTTCATCCGTAAATGTCAGTCTTTCAGCTTCCGTGTAAAGCCCAGTGTAATAAACTTCACTAAATATGAGTTGATCCAAGTTTGTATTAGTTTCGTCTTGCACAACTGTAATAACTATTGCTGCATGTGCGGACATAGCCCCTGTTGCTGATGCTTGTAATTCTAAAACGATGACCCCATTTTTTGGTAAGGATTGTTCCGGTATTGGAGTGGTTAATATTATCGACACTCTTGGTCCATTGGTTTGGTCCAGTGCAAAGTAGCTTTCAAAATCTGGAAACATAAGAAATGTATTTCGATGTGAACAAATAAAGAAGCAAATATAGATAGCTCAGCTAAAATAATATCTTACCTCCAAATAATCCGTATTCAACTGCGTTGGAGGAACCGTTTATAAGAGTCATTTCTTCTATATTCAACGTGCCGTTCTCAAGTGAGCCTAGGTAAGAGATGCGGTCGAATCCAAGGATTTCCATGTTTTCGATGAATTCTAAAACCATAATTATAGAATTTTTTAAAATTTATTTTTGCTAGAGTCTTAGAATTTCTTAAAACAAAACAATTAAGAAAACTATTTGAACTGATACGATATTATTATTACAAATGAGATTTCGAAGTTACCATCTAGAAGTGATATTACAACTGTGGCTCTCGCAGTAATGGCATCTGGTTTTTCTGCACGAATTGTAAAAATGAGTTGATGGTTGTTCATCACCACAGATGACGGAATAGGTGATACTTGTCTCAGTGTTACCGAATTTGATGTTGCCACTGGTTCAAAATATTGTGAATTATCTGCAAATAAAAATATATTATTACTATAGATCACTAAAAATTACGCTCCAAAATGTATAATGCTCTGAATTTACCTCCTTCAAGAGCAAAAGTAACATTTGCGTCAAAGCCTTCACTTAATATGATTTCATCTGTGAATGTCAATCCTTCAGCTTCCGTGTAATGTCCAGTGTAATAAACTTCACTTAATACTAGTTGTTCCAATATTGTATTAGTTTCGTCTTGCACAACTGTAATAACTATTGCTGCATGTGCGGACATAGCCCCTGTTGCTGATGCTTGTAATTCTAAAACGATGACCCCATTGTCTGGTAAGGATTGTTCCGGTATTGGATTGGTTAGCATTATCGAAACTCTTGGTCCATTGATGTCTAGTGTAAAGAAGCTGCCAAAATCTGGAAAAAAAAATAATTCAATGTGTACAAATAAAAAAGTTCATTAGCTCAGATGAAATAAATTTTTTACCTCCAAATAATCCGTAGTCAACCGCGTTGGAGGAACCGTTGCTAAGAGTTATTTCTTCTACATTCAACGTGTCTTTGTCAAGTGAGCCTAGGTATGTGATGCGATCAAATCCAAGGATTTCCATGTTTTCGATGAATTCTAAAACAATATTATTAAATTTGCTTAAATTTATTTACGCTAGTCTTGGATTTTCTTAAAACATAACAATCAAGAAAACTATTTGAACTGATACGATGTTATTTTTACAAATGAGAGTTCGGAGTTACCATCTAGAAGTGATATAACAATTGTTGCTCTTGCAGCAATGGAATCTGGCTTCTCTGCACGAATAGTGAAAATCAGTTGATGGTTGTTCATCACCACAGATGATGGAATAGGTGATATTATTCTCAACGATAGCGAATTAGGTGTAACTGCTACTGGTTCAAAGTATTGTGAATTATCTGCAAATAAATAATAATAATATTATTATAATATTGATCACTAAAAAACTGTGTTTTGAAATACGAAATGCTATAAAATACGTACCTCCTTCCAGAACAAAAGTAACATTTGCGTCAAAGCCTTCACTTAATGTGATTTCATCCGTAAATGTCAGTCCTTCAGCTTCCGTGTAAAGCCCAGTGTAATAAACTTCACTAAATATGAGTTGATCCAAGTTTGTATTAGTTTCGTCTTGCACAACTGTAATAACTATTGCTGCATGTGCGGACATAGCCCCTGTTGCTGATGCTTGTAATTCTAAAACGATGACCCCATTGTCTGGTAAGGATTGTTCCGGTATTGGAGTGGTTAATATTATCGACACTCTTGGTCCATTGGTTTGGTCCAGTGCAAAGTAGCTTTCAAAATCTGGAAACATAAGAAATGTATTTCGATGTGAACAAATAAAGAAGCAAATATAGATAGCTCAGCTAAAATAATATCTTACCTCCAAATAATCCGTATTCAACTGCGTTGGAGGAACCGTTTATAAGAGTCATTTCTTCTATATTCAACGTGCCGTTCTCAAGTGAGCCTAGGTAGGAGATGCGGTCGAATCCAAGGATTTCCATGTTTTCGATGAATTCTAAAACCATAATTATAGAATTTTCTCAAATTTATTTTTGCTAGAGTCTTAAAACAAAACAATCAAGAAAAATATTTGAACTGATACGATATTATTATTACAAATAAGATTTCAAAGTTACCATCTAGAAGTGATATTACAACTGTGGCTCTCGCAGTAATGGCATCTGGTTTTTCTGCACGAATAGTGAAAATGAGTTGATGGTTGTTCATCACCACAGATGACGGAATAGGTGATATTTGTCTCAGCGATACCGAATTTGATGTTGCCACTGGTTCAAAATATTGTGAATTATCTGCAAATAAAAATATATTTTTACTATAGATCACTAAAATTATGCTTCAAAATGTATAATGCTCTGAACTTACCTCCTTCAAGAGCAAAAGTAACATTTGCGTCAAAGCCTTCACTTAATGTGATTTCATATGTGAATGTAAATCCTTCAGCTTCCGTGTAATGACCAGTGTAATAAACTTCACTAAATACGAGTTGTTCCAAGTTTGTATTAGTTTCGTCTTGCACAACTGTAATAACTATTGCTGCATGTGCGGACATAGCCCCTGTTGCTGATGCTTTTAATTCTAAAACGATGACTCCATTGTCCGGTATGGACTGTTCCGGTATTGGATTGCTTAATGTTATGGACACTCTAGATCCATCGATTTCTATCGCAAAGAAGCTGCCAAAATCTGGAAACATAAAAACAATTTATCAGTATGAACAAATTAAGAAGTTACATAGTTCAGATAAAATAAAATCTTACCTCCAATTAATTCGTATTCAATCGCGTTGGAAGACCCGTTGATAAAAGTTATTTCTTCTACATTCAACGTGTTGTTTTCAAGGGAACCTAGGTAGATGATGCGGTCAAATCTAAGAATTTCCATTTCTTCAATGTATTCTGAAATTATATTGACCATGTTAGAATTAAAGTATACCATACCGATAGTCAATATCACATCGCAAAAGTCTTTAGTTATTTCATATCGTACCATCTAAAAGAGCTACAACGATTGTTGATCTTGCAGTTATATTTCCTGGTTTTTCGGCCACTATGGTGAATATAAGATGGTGATTGTTTATTACTACTTCTGATGGAATTGGAGTCACCAAATTCAGAGCTTTTGAATTCTCAGATAGCGTTTTCACTTCAAAGTAATGTGAACTCTCTGAAATTTCATAGGATGTTGTAAAAAAGAATGCGTTATATACCTAGGTATAAGATGAACCAATATTTCATGGACAAAACATGTTAAGCCTTATAATATTTTTTGGCTATTAGCTGTAAGATTTCCTGTTTTTGTAGCTAATATGACAAATATCAGATAAATACAGTTTGAAATAGGCAATTTCATTTGGTATTAAATTAATTGTCCTGTGTCATTGATATTGGATGTTGGTTTTCTGGGATTCCAAACACATGTGTCGTCTAAAAATAAAAGTTTACAAGCTAAGCTTACAAGAGCGAAGCACTTGCAAACCAACCAACTGTCATGCGGACGCTTCCGTATCTGATGAGTCGAAATGAAAACGAAACAGTGGTCAACAAAACAAACGTCAACCCGATGCGTTTTGTTTTCTCTCACTTTCATCACAAAGGCCAAAGTGCCTTTAACCACTTTAACACTAAAGTTTATTAGGTTTGTTATAAAAACTGCTAAATAAAAATGTATGATCTTACCTCCTTCCAGTGAAAATAAGACGTTTTCATCATAGCCCTTTGACAAAGTTATTTGAGGATCAAAAGTGAAGCCGTCTATTAATGAATATGATCCTACATAATAAGCTTCTTCGAAAGAGAGCTGACTGAGTTCAGCTTTTATGATCTCCAAAACAATTGTGGTGTGTGTTCTGGAGCTTCCATCATTTGCTTCTATTGTAAATACCAAAACTTTATTGTCGTCTATAATACTATCCGGCAACTCAGACACAAGTTGTAAAGTAAATCCGTCCTCTTGAGTCGTCGTCGTATTCAGCTGGAAATATTCCATATGATCTAAAAGAAACTAGAAAGTTCTCGTATATACATTCATCATGAAACTTAGCATTATAAATCAAATAAGTTTTGAATTTCACCTCCGTTGAAAGAGATGTTTAGGTTGCTTGAGAAGCCTTCTTCCATGATAATACTGTCCAATGTTAGAGTATTATTCTGGATTGAGCCCATGTACGTATTTTGTGCAAATCTTAAAGATGTTGATGTCGTTGTATAGTCTAGGGACAAACATAATATTATGTTAGTATTAGTATCAGTGCTGCGTTCCCAAACAAAAATTGTGGATGTAGCTCAGAAGGCCGCCTACTTAAAGTGGGATTGGGCCGGCCACGTCAATCGTATGCCAAACGAACTATGGGCTAGAAGAACTACCGAATGGGAGCCCATTAATGCTAGGAGAAGACGTGGACGACCCAGAAAGAGGTGGCGAGACGAACTCAATATATATCTTACGGAATGGAGAGAACTGGCACTAGATTGAGAAAAATGGAAAGAAGGGAGAGAGGCCTTTGCCCTGCAGTGGGACACCACAGGCTCATAAATAAAATAAAATAAATAATTAGGTATAGGTACGTGATGTATTATCTATCAGGATTTTCTTTTATTTATGTACAAATACTTACCAGACAGATTAATAATTATAGCTGCATTTCCCGTTACACTATTATTTTTACTTGCAACTACTGAGAATACTAGATGACTTCTATCTGTCAGTTGACCCAATTCGTTATTACTCAAAATCAATGTAAAGTTATTTTGCGTAGTATTACTCAGTTCAAACCATTGGGCGTCATCTGGAATTTTTCAGTTCATTAAAATAAACATTATTATGTTTCATAACACGATTTCTTTATCAATCAGCATTGACCTACTTACCGCCAGCAAGCGTAAACACTACGGTCTCATCGAAGCCTTGACTGAGGCGGATTGTCTGATCAAATGTTAATCCTTCTTGTACCGAGTACACTCCAGTATAATAAGTTTGTTCAAACACTGGTGTTACTACTTCCGATTTTCCAACTATTTCTAATATGACTGTTGTATGTCCACTGATAGCTTCGGGATATTGCGCCTCTATATTAAGAATTATGAATGGAAGTTCATCAATATTCGCAGGCAGGGACTCATCTTTGAGTCGAATTTCTACATTTGTTGGCGTTGTTTGTGTCACTTCAAAGAACTCGAAATATTCTGAAAATGTCAAATCAATATAAATAAAGATAAAGAAGACCTTTGACGCTCCTACCCACGTAAAAGGTAAAAGCGTGATTTTATGACAATCTGCGTACGTTAAATCAGAAACAAAGCCTTTGTTTTTATGCATTTCATACAATCAATATTATATTTAGATTTATCCAATATCCGAGACAATACAGGTGTGTTTTAATATTTTTACACACCTCTGCATTATTATATCAACATAATGTATCAAGGAACTTGCGTTTAAAGCAAGAAAATAATCCCAAGGGATTTAAAGTTGTATGGAAATCCTTAATAGCCCAAGGGTTATTATGTGATTTGAATTTGGAATGTCATGTGAACTACTAAGAAAATAATTTTCAGAAAAAAAAAATATGGCTGTGTGTGTATTAAAACTGTTGCCACACTCGCCTTCTGCGCCTCCCGGCGAGTGTAAAAAGGCTGTATGACTAGTTATCTGTATGTGCTCTTTGCTTTGTATAAAAAAAAGAAACTAAAAAAAAAGAAAACGCGGTTTGATTTTGCAAAAGTTTTTCTCTCATTGATTATTACTTCCATTTCGTAAATTGTCGAGTGAAATTAATATTTTGACTCCAGAAGACATTGTGACTAGTATTTTATCGTATTTTGTTATTTATGTTGAATATGTTAAATACGATCAATTCGTTTTTTGGAAAAATACGTAGGTAGTGGATTGTGAACGTGAAGTGTAGTTCAGTGAGTGTGAATTGACTTTCGGATCTGTTGCTTCTGGTATGTTTTCAATATTTATTTATGTATCAATATTACATGATTAGGTATATTTCTGAGCTTTATTATCTTACAGACGCCTGCCACCGTCTAAGTAATCTGTGCAGTAGGTGTGTAAAATATAGTATGCTCCTCGGGAATAAATGTGTCTTCGCCTTGGGCAGACTTGAATCCCTCGCTACATTCAGGATTCTTGTCATAATTCCCTCGCTTCGCTCAGGAATTAAAGATTTAATTCCCTCGCTGCGCTCGGGAATTAATCCTAGAATCCTTCATTCCGCTCAGGATTCAATATGCTGCCCGTGACGTTAGACACTGCTTTATTCCCTCGTTGCCTAATATACTATTATGTGTTCTGACCTCCTGTAACATTGAAGGTGATTGGCTCGCGCTCCCCAGTCAGTGTTAGTGACGGTGCGTATAATTCCCCGTTTTCTATGCGTCCCACGTAGCTGGCCTGCGAAAATTGCACCAATACTGTTTTCGGGGTTTCTGCAATGGTTTAATATTCGGGTTATAGAATTTTGTGATAACATAGTAGTAGGTATAAAGGAAAAGTGAAAAGTTCTTTTTCGAACGTATAAATTGCATATGTATGAAACCTATAGTATAGCAACATCTAAAATCTCCTGTTATGTGCTTAATTGATGGGTGAACATTTTAATTATTTTGAGCACCTACCTTTGGGTAAATGAATAAAGATAGCAGCTCTTGCACTGATAGAGTTAGGTTTATTAGCGATAATAGAAAATAGGAAATAGTCGTTGTTCTCCAAAATTTGATCCGGTATATTTCCAATCGATGTATCAAGAGTTAGTTGCACATTATTTCCGGCGTTTGTTATATTAAACCACATGGAATTATCTGAAATTTCAGGAAAAGTATACAAATAAGTAAGTATACCCTATTATATTTGTGAGAACTAACATGACCAATAAACTGCAGATACTTTACTTACCTCCCTGAAGTTCAAAGGAGACTGTTTCGTCATAGCCTTCGGAAAGCGTAATAATGAGGTTTCCTAAATTACCATCAGCAAAAACAGACTTATAATAGACATTGCTAAATTCAGGACGGCTGACTTCTTCTCTAGTGATATCAATGACAATACTTGCTGGTATAGAAACAGCTCTTTCTCTTGTAGCCTCTACTTCTAAGATAATAAACTCGTTATTTTGTAAAATTTCTTGAGGCAGTGCATTCTGCATCGTTACATTGACGACATTTTCCGAATACTGTATTGAGAAGTATGATTGGTATTCTGTAATTCAAAAATATTATATTGCGTTATGTTTTGCATGAAGATGCCTAAGCCTAATTCAAAAAGAATAAAGATGATATTAAATTATTTTCAATAGTTTGTTGTTTGAGACACAAATTTTTGAATGAAATGAGATAAGTATCTAGACGTGCAGGTTACATTACGTTTTTGTAAGTATGTATTAAAATGAAATTGAAATTGAACCAAGTATGTGTTGTAGCTTACCTCCACTTAGAGAGAATTCGGTGCCATTCTCATATCCAGTTTCAAGAATAATCGTATCTAATACGAGATTATTATTTTCTAGTAAACCAATATACGTGTTATGTGAAAATCTCATCAGCGCTGTTTCAGTAAGATCTGCACGAAAAATAAAAGATATCAGAAGATCAAATTTAATGAGAACTTTGTCATTAAAAGAAGAGAGAATTTAGCAATTTCTATAATATTTTTTTTATTTTACTAAGAAATTCTTTATACCTTTGCTGTTTTTAGTTGTAAAAATATTCGATATTTTATCTGATAAAATATACACACATTAAGGTCCTTTTGTCTTTAACTATATAATCAATATTAATAAAAATAAAAAATCAATATTAATAAAAAAAATCTCTTACATTAGGAAATATACAAAAATAAATAACTGTTATCAAATTAATTCGTGATCAAAAATGTTTAAAAATACCTAGGTATATATCACCACGAGTATCGAATATCAGAAATATATAACTTGCTCAACTCTGAATAAATCTTACCCCTAGAGAAAGCGATAGACACGGTGGCGTGCGCCCCGACGGCTAGTGGCTTCTCAGCTAAAACGCTGAACAGCAGAACTTGTTCCGCGAAAATAACATCTGGCGGGACGTCCGACACAAGTGCTAAGTTCAAATTGTTTGAAACATTCGAGAGTTGGAAGTACTGGGCATGCTCTAAAATAGAACACTTATTTTATTTCGAAGAAATTGTGTAAACATAATAATCAGCTTAAATAATGAAAAGAAAATGAAAATAAAAGTTCGCAATTATTTGAGGTTAATTAGCTTAATTAATTTTAATAACACGTGACAAGACATAATCCATTCACAGGTATCAAATAAAATCAATGTCAAATAATAAAATGTTAATGATTATACTACTAGTCTGTTGCTTTTACGCCAAAGAATTTATTTTATAACACATTTGCTCGTAAAGGGTCTCTTACTACACCAATTTCAATATTGTATTGTATCTTATTACGTACTTGAGCGTAATCGTAATGTAAAATGCACGAGTGCTGTAAAACACACGAGTTTTTTTTTTAATTAGGTAAAACGCACGGTTTATCGAACGGTACTTTTTTAAATCTTAGCAAAGAGTTTTTATGGCAGAAAAGTGGTCAACATTTTATAAATAAAATTAACTTTGGGAGATAAAGTATAATAAAATAAACATTTAATTCTTTGATTTAATTAATTTTTACAATAAATTACAACCATTTATCTGTAACATAATAAAAAAAAATATTAATTTAGTTTATTAGTAATACTGGCTGGTTTTTTGTGCTTTGCCTTAAAAAAAAAGCGCTGCGCGATATATACTAGGTAATCTGGGGTACGTTCAGAAACGCTCGATCGATCGAAATTTAACCTGGTTAAAAATTATATTGCCCGTTCAGAGACACCTGGCAGACGAAATTTCGACTAGGTTAATTTTTATCCGGCCCGTTCAGAGGCGCACCGGAAGTGAGGTTTTATCTGACAGCAGCTAAGGTGCACGTTCAGTGCGTCCCACTAGTATATGATTCGATCGGTATAAATATCGAACTGGGTCGACTGAACGTACCCCTGTGGATGCGCGCGCATCGCTAATTTGTGAACGAGTAAAAAATATTCCTCGCTTTTTTTCTTTTCGCTGTATTGTTTTAATTTTTTAGCTATTTCCTCGCAAATATGTTATAAAACGTCGTACGACATGCGTGCGGTTTGATAATTACAGCCTCTGCTTTCTTGTAGCCCTCGCCTACGGCTCGGGCTAGCAATATCGCCTCGGCTGTAACTATCAACGCACCGCACTTGTATCGTAATGTACTATTAAATCAGTCAAGTGTATTTTGTTTAATTAATTGAATTCATTACAAACAAAAATGATTTTATTTCAACTTGAAAAAAATATAGCTGTAGGTGATTATAATTCCTGGTGCTACATAAACAGCTGTTTAGTTTGCAGGTGCTTGTATACTCCTTATCATACTTCCCGACCATTACCTCCGAATGGGAATAGAAGCTTCACAACTGCACGTGTTTTTCGCGTTTCACATGATTTGTTTCCTTTATTTATTTATTATAATGGACAATACAGGTATGATCTTATGATTACTTTTAATAAAATAAACTATAATATTAAGATAGATAGATAGATAGATAAACTCTTTATTGCGCATCAAACATAAGTACAGCAAAAGAAACTTAATAACTAAATGTGCGCAAAGGCGGCCTTATCGCTTTAAGCGATCTCTTCCAGGCAACCTTGCATGCCAGAAAGAAACACTTAAAATAGAGCAAGTAGCTGCTTTTAGCTTTTGTCGTTTTAGTTACTTAAATACTCAGTGACACATACTCTTCCAAATACAATTCCTAAAAAAACACTCACTCACCTCCTTCGAGCCTAAACGTTACACTGCTATCGTATCCTTGAGATAAGCTTATATTCCCGATTTCAATTGAATCTCCCACGAAGACACCAGCGTAAATTTTCTCAGAGAAGACAGGCGTAGTTGTATCCTGTTTTATGATTTCCAGCAGTATGGTGGTGGAAGTGGGTACAGCATGCATCCCAGATGCGGAGACCGTCAGGGTTAGGAAATTGTTTTGTGCAATCACATCGTCTGGGAGCCCCGCCGATAAGGTTACCGCAACCCCGTTCTGTGCCGGTGATTGAGTGAAATATGTTGCGTAGTCTGCGGAGGGAACAAAAAAGTTCAAAAATACCATTTACAGCTTAAAATAACTTTATCCTACATAGTATAGGAATATGAGTAGGTAAAGGACGAAATGTAAAGAGTTTTTATGTAGTAGAGGTGTTTTTCCTTTTTCCTTACTTATGAAAAAAAAGTAATTTGATAGTGGATTTTATTATTAATCTTAATCGAAAATCTAACTAATCCTGCCAAAGGAAATGTCTTGTTCACTCTCAGCTGTATAATTAGGTTTCCAAATACAACTAAAACGACACCTTAATTAAGAACCGTGGTACCATATCTGAAAAGATTCACGTGGTAGTTTCAGCGGCTGAATAAATTCATCTTCCAAGGCTAGACTTCAAACGCTTCATCCCGGTGATGTGAAGGCCCATTTCTTAAAAAAGCGCTGAGAGTCTATTCAGTATTCTCGCAAAAAAAAACCGGAGAATTTTCCACAGATGCGTTAAAGCTTTACATTCCATATTATTATTTATTTAATCTTATCACCGTATCAACTCTTTCGTAAAAAGATTTAGGTTTCAGTTAATATTTTACTTTGCTTCAGGATTTCTATGTGAAATAAATCTAAAATCACTATATTGAAATATTTTCACACTGTACGTTAGATAGGTACCTATGTAACATAATTTTGCATCTGTTTTTGCAGCTGCTTGTCTTGACAAGGGAACCCAAATCCTATTGCCTCGAATTTATGTTATTGAAGAGCTTACCCAAAACAACTGAAATCCTTTACTAAGTCCTGAATTAGCTAGATTAAAGCCCGATTAAATTTGATTATTCTCAGAATTCTAAAATACACGAAGAACTTATAATTTTGGAATTTCTTAGACGAATCTTAGTTAATTCGTTCTTAGACTCCTAAACTAAAATACACAAAAAACATATAATTTTGGAGTTTGTCAGACGAATCTGTTTAGATTTGTACTTACCTCCGTTCAAAGTAAAATTGACATCGTCAGCGTACCCCACGCTCAGAGCTATTGCCTCTAGGATCAGGGTCGTATCTTGTAACGTGCCGCTGTAAGTGGGTTGTGCGAACGACAACTCCCTAGCTGTAAACGTATAAAAGAAACGAGCAAATAAAATGGAAGCTGGTTGTATATGGAATCAGTAGAAAGTTCAAATACTGTCTGGTTAGCGAGAAAATGTAAACATTATTGCTCAAGTGAGAGTAGTTATAGGAACATCTTTCGTAGAGATTTCTGTAATAGATATTAATTTGAATTATTAACTGATGTCATTGTTAAGATAAGATTTTAACAGCGCTACAACTAAAATCTGAATTTTAGTTGTAGCGTCGTTAAATGTTATCTTATTGAATGTTAAATAAAAATGCTCAAAGAGCCAAGGGTTTTTTTCTGATTTATCACTCTGTAACAATCACCTGCAGGTAACCTGATAGCGATTGTGGTTGAAGCTGTCATGGCTCGGGGCTTCAAAGCTGCGATAGTCAGTAACAGCTGTTGTTCCGTCCATATCTCAGTGGGTACTCCCGAAGTGGATAGAGTAATAACTGCTCCAGTGAGTTACCTGCAGGCAATCTGATAACAATTGTGGTTGAAGCTGTCACGGCTCGGGGCTTCAAAGCTGCGATAGTCAGTAACAGCTGTTGTTCCGTCCATATCTCAGTGGGTACTCCCGAAGTGGATAGAGTAATAACTGCTCCAGTGAGTTACCTGCAGGCAATCTGATAACAATTGCGGTTGAAGCTGTCACGGCTCGGGGCTTCGAAGCTGCGATAGTCAGTAACAGCTGTTGTTCCGTCCATATCTCAGCGGGTACTCCCGAAGTGGATAGAGTAATAACTGATCCTGTGTTGTCGATTGAGAAGAAATCTGCGTGCTCTGAAAACAATACCGGGTGTAAGGGACAGCTTGACGCAAACTGATAGGGGTTGCTCAGTCAACGAAACTAAACAATTTAGGTACACCAGTGTTTTTTAAGGAAATGAGAAAAAGTTGGCTTTCCTATATATACAAATTGTCTGATCGAGGTGATCATTTTGTATGGAAAAATCAAAAAATAATTTAATTTCCTGAAAGTTGTTCAGTTTCGTTGACTTAGCAACCCCTCCTATCAGGTTGCATTAAGCTGTCCCTTATACAAGTGTTAATAAGTAACGTTTTATTACGTTAATGTTTACATCATTTGCAAGAAATACCCACCCAGCACCCATCTAAGAATTTTCACAAGTTCATAAAGTGAAAGTTGCGATGATATTAAGATTTGTTATTGACATTTCTTGCTGGGCAAAGGCCTCCCTCCGATATTGACATAGTAGTAATAAAACATAGACTAAAAATAGTAATTCTGTACAAAAAATCGGGAAAATCGGGGTAACAGGATCCGTGGAATGCCAATGTGTCTTTTATTTAAGTTACATGGCGAAAGTCGGTAAATTTCATTGTTAAGGAAATATTTGAACTAAATTTGCCTTGAATGAAATAAAATTATTATATTTTGTTTGCGAAATAAAACCTACGCCGCGGCGGCGGGAATCCATTTTGACGATCATACATCTGTCGCAATATGATATCTGTGATGTGATCTGACTTTTGATATTCATAGCTACATGTTTGTAGAATATATTTTGTACATCACTCGATTTATTCACAGGAACATTTTCACTGAATTCGAACCAAATTCGAACTGGCAAATGTAAAGAATAATTCAAGTTTCTTTGATAAAGTCTGATTAAATAGAAAGGCCAGATAGGAGAAATTGGAACTATTTAAGTAAGTAGATTAACATAGAATAAAGACTTATCTATCGTAATGTCTTACTAAAACTTTGAACTTAAAAGAACGCGACTAGGATAGTTCAATAAGCAATTTCAGCATTTCTAAGGTCGTGATTTCATAAAAATACGCAAGTATATATCGAGATTATGCTTTCAATATTTTTACTTGACATCAAATTACGTTGTTTATTCTGCTTTGCTAACTTTAGGTGATTGAAAGAATAGTAGACTTTATACTTTATAGACAGATAGTTAGATAGGTACTTTTTTTTAAACCTATGCGTATATTACTAAAAAAACTTAGTAATCATTTAGATTTAATGCAAACATTTCTTAAATACAATAAAAATATATATTGCGTAGGGATCAAACCCAGTGCACAGCAGGCAGGGCCACATTCCGCTGAGCGCTATCGAGTCAGTTAATAATCTTGAAACTTACCTCCTGAGAGAGAAAAGTTTACTGTTTTGTCGTAACCTTGTCCCAGTATGATCTGTTCTACAGCCAGTCCAGTTTCTTGGGTATACACCCCAGTGTAAATAGCATTTTCGAAAGATGGTGAAACGTTGTCATCTTTTACAATGTCCAGTGTAACCACAGCTGTTGCAGAGCTGTATTCATTTGAAGCAACTACTAGTACACTTAAAAAGTTGTTTCCATCAATGATACTAGCTTCAAGAGGCGTCATTTGAAGCGATATCACATTTCCCTGGGCCGATGTTGAAAAATATGAAGCGTATTCTGAAAAAGATATTGTTTGAGAGTCGCGATGGTATCAATTTGTAGTCCACAAACTGAATTTAAATTATTCTTGTTTTCTGCTAAGCTTTATATTTTTCTTAAAGAAATGCCTATAAGAAAAATTTAGAGATGATAGACTATTATTTGTTATTTTCTTAAAATTATAACAATTTTTATTTTATTTCTTCCTTAAAGATGATTATCGGTAGGATTTGATAAAATACAGATGATAAATCAGATTAGATATCTTCGATCTAGTTTCCGTTGCTGTCATAAAAAAGGGACAAGACGAGACTAAATTAGTTTTGGAATGTTACCTCTCTTTCCAATCGATACTGATATTATTAAATACTTCTATGTCATCGAACAAAGGCGGCTTGTCGGTTGGGAAAATTGTTAAAATTATTTACTATTGTTAACAGGCCTTTGAAAAGATAAGAAAATAAATTTCGGATCCGAGGCAGTAAACAAGACAGTTTAAAACTTCTAGTTGATTTTACTATTTGAGAGACGTAGAACAATAATTAATTACCATTTTGCAAGCTGACGTTGAAACCATCTTGATATCCTTGTGCTAAAGTTACTTGTAACGTTTCCAATACATTATCCACGATCCTGCCTTGATATTGTGTCTGTTCGAATGCAAGGCTCAAAACTGGAAACATATACAGTGATATTCAGAAATTCAGTTACAGGGAAAAAATAAATAAACACAATTGTACTTACATAATGTATCTGTTGCGTGCGTTCCAAAATAAGATTCATCGCGTCATAATGTATTATACCTTCCTATATCAATGATTGTGGTTTTCGTTTCGTCTTATAACTAATAATATCATACTCTTACTAAGGCTTTCCAATAGCAACAATAATTAATCGAAATAAATACCAGACTGATTTAGGTATATCTAACTTAAGAATTTGTATTTAAGGTCTAAACGTTTAAATATTGCTGGGTTGTTAAGCTCTTAGAATATATATTTTTTTAAATATACCTTGAGGCAGTTGTACGATGACAGTAGTAGTTGCACCACTGGTGTATTCCCGCTCAGCTTTTACCACTAACACAATCCGACCACTTCTTAAAACCTCATTCGATAGAGCGTTTACAACTTCAATAGATACTTCGTTTCCATTGGGAACGACTCGGAAGTCGTTGGAATATTCTGAAAGTCAATATAAAATTTAATATAGAGAAATCTTTGATGAGACATCTATTTGCTTAGGCCTTCGGCAAAAGGACAAATCCGTTTCAGTACCATTTTGAAATCCCCGGCATGAAAAGTAAATTCGTTCACGGGAAAGATTCCGGTACCTCATAATTAGAAATGATCTATAAAAAATACAATATCTAAAAATATTTCGTGAAAAAGATTCAAGAAGTAGGTAAATATTTTGAATAAGCTAACTGCAATGACGATACAATTAATATCATATCATATCAAATCATAAATGTGATGATTTAGGCTCGTATTTATAAAGCGATCTCAAGATTGAGAGCAATATTAAGTATGGATTTGACAGAACGTTTTGTACTGAAATGACATTTCTGATACGAACTCAAACTCGCTGTCACTCTTGAGAGCTGATTATAAATACGGGCCTTAGACATTCTCATTATAATTAAGTACAACACCTGCTGAGAAAACCCCCAGAATCCAGAACAAATATCGAATACGGTCTATAATACTGGAAAATTATAACGAAGATTCAGCACTAATAAATATTTTTGTAATTATTTATCTGCCACACGATTCAAAAGAGAAAAACTACTAACCTCCACCCAAAGAGAATATAACTTCGCTGTCAAAACCCTGACTTAGCGAAATAGCTGCCTCTAAAACCACTTGATTGTTTTCGTAGGTGGCGATATAGAAAGGCTGAGCAAAAACTGGTTCCTCGGGGAAAAGGAACGCTTCATCCGCCTTCACCCTTATAGTTGTGTTTCTCGTGATAGGAGGGTCTTGTGTCCCATCCACGTCCTGAAGAGGTTTAACAAAAGTAACTTTAATTATGATTATTATATTAACAGACAGGCAGTTATAGCAATTACTCCAATTACTTGATTGTCTTAAAATTTGTTTGATATATTAACTATACCTACTATAACATCTGTGTGTATTTTTGCTGGAAAATGAGAAAGAACATTCGACTCAACTTTAAAAGTATAAGTGGCTGATCTAATATTGGCTCATCGAGGAATAAAAACAGTTCGTATGCTTTCACCCTTCTTGTTGCGTTTCGGGTTACTGTTGATTAAGTTTGATATGAATGCGTGTGTTCCTATATTTGAGTGTCTATGATGAATAAATATTATGACATGACACATCTATGACAGTAAATAAGTAGAGATATAAGCTTACCGTTGCAAAAATAGTCAGCTCTATATCTTCAGATAAACTTCTTATCAGATCTTTAGTCTTGAGTGAAGCAAGGAACTCCTTCGGGTCGGACGAGGAACGACCAGCGTATGCAATTTCGAAGTAAGGGTTGTCTTCTATAGCGAAGTTAATGCTCGAAGTGGTCAAGTCTATGTCTCGTACTACAATATCGTCTCCACCACAACCTGTGATTTTTAAAACATGAAAATGAAGAAGCCAACATTTTTTTTATTCAGGTGGGTATTTGAACCAACTATCTTTAACGTACAGTGCCGACGCTCCAATCCAAAGTAATTCGAATCACCTGTAGAAACTAGTATCCGTTGCTAGTATCCATGCTTTAACCCCGTTCGTTATAAGATGATAAGGTACTGACAGCTCATATAAAATTACGTCAAACTCGAAAACTACAAAACGGATTTCAGAAATTCTTTCACCATTAGAAAGCTTCATTCCCCCTGAGTAACATAAATTGAGATTGGGAAAATATCTGAATCCCACGGGAAAACTCATTCAGTCTGAGCTGTCAGTCTTACACGCGTATAATGGACGGACGTGACGTCAGCGCCGTCCATTCGAGGTATTAATTATGGATTATCAATCAATCACTGTCAATTTCCACAGCTGTCACTCGGTGGCTTATTGATTAGGGCGTCCGAACGTTTTGAAAAACACAAAGAAATACGTACTAAAAAAAACATGGGCCTGTCAAATTCTTAAATATAGCAACCTGTGATTTGGAAGCCGGGCGGCAGCGGGGGTGTTACTGTGAACTCGTACTGGCCATCATTCGGCTTGAATGTTGGCGGGTTGTTGTTCGTATCCTGCACGGCTATGTCGAAGATCTGGAATACAAGTTAGTCAGTTACTTCAGTTTCATCTTACCGAGTGGGTTTTTGTAACCGACAGCTTAGCGTGCCCTCCGAAGCAAGAAATTTATTTTCTTACAGACAAACAGGTGATTCAGTTTGCACTGTCTTTACCAAAACAGGGAAAATCATCACAAAGTGATAAATTGACAAAATATCAACTTTGTTGTTCCTCCGTGGAAATTGAACCCACGACTTCCGGATCGCGAGCTCATGGCTTAAACCACTAGACCGCGAAGGCAGTAACTGCAGTTTACTGAAGCAATAGTCAGTTGTACAGCAGTTTGAGAACATTGCGGCGGAAATACGGAACTGCAGATGTACTTCTGCAACGGTACGGCTAGAATGGTTGTTGTTGACAAAGTTGGGACTAGCTACTAAAGTTGATGCTGCGAAGTTTTAAAAGGATGTGGAGAAGGTACATGGATGTACTAGCAGCATTTGCATAATAATGGTAGCACGTGCCGTAAATTCTTAAGCTTGAGACGTTAAAACGGCGCACCTAGCTATAATTTATCAAACTTTGTCCAACTAGAATTTATTTCCCAAGACTCGTGGTACGCAACTTGCATTAGCGGCATTCCACCAAAATGCAAAAGGAAAATAGAACCGTCCATTCATAGAGTAATGTTTTGAAATTAACTTAATAAATTATTTCATGAAAGATATGTTGTAACTTGAATACATTTTAAAAGTACTGCCTGCCTACCTATAATGTTATAAGTAAGGCCTTCATGATCATGAATCATGATCTACATCTGAAAATGAACATCTTTATCAGGGGGGCAGAAAAGAAATGAAACTTGCGTACTTAAAAACTGACTCGATTCAACTATTATCTAGTGTAAGAGTTAGAGTTCTAATTCAGTTATGTAAATAAATAGTATTAGGTACACAAACCCTGTTTTTTGCCTAAAATGACCATAAATAAATGATCTCAAGTAAAAACAAACTGACCAAGGAGTTAGCCCCTCCGGTACAACTGAAGAACACAGTGAAGCTGATGGTTTGGGAGGTCTCGTTCTCTTCGTATTGTTCGTAACCAGCGCTGGTACTGATGGTGAACCTGCCAGTGGTTGCATCCCAAACCACGTCCAAGTAATTCGCATAGTTCACGCCACCGCCGACTGATATGCTTGTCAGTGCTGGGAGATAAAAATTATTCACATTTTCATATTTTTTTTCTATTCAATATTTTGTTTATTCATTACCAGTTTGCCAGTTTAGCATGACAAATCAGTACTGAAATTGTCACAAGTCTGCTGCCTGACATACTTTTTGGAGGAAATTGCAAGATGTTTTTCTATTTTTAGAACCTGGCGACCTATTGTCACCATTGTCACTCATCTCTAGCTCTGTTGTTTTTTAAGCTGGGATATTATTATATTACACCTACTTGTAATTATTAGTTGAACATGAGAACATTTTTGGGTTGCCTAGTACAGAATTTAAAAAAAGGTGAAACTGTAGTAATTGATAGAGCCATAGGTAGAGCGACGCTACATTTTACTATTTTTTATTTATTTATTTCTTACTTACATAGAATATTAGTAGTTGTTTTATTCCAGAATGTTCCTCTTTGTATATCAATTATTGCCAAGTCCTGAGTGATGCGCCAGTCGTCTACGTCTTCCATTGTACATGCTGTTGATTTTTATAAAATCATTTATTACATTTAGTACTTAATTCATTTTATAACAAAGCAAGTTATAACTATTTTGACTATCATCATTTTTTTCTAGTTTAATTACTTAGAATAAAAGTTTAAAATTTTAGTTGAATACTTACCTTGCAAGACGTACGGAAATGAGACACACAGCGAACAAAGTACGAGATATCTAACGACCCCCATCTTGCTGTTGTGTTGTATTTACTATTATGAAAACAAATTACATTCCTGAAAATATAACAGCCGTGTAGTACATAAAATAAAAAGTACAATGACATTAATATTTAAAGCGGAACGATGAGCAAGTAATAATTTTATTGTGTCTCAAATACAAACATTTTCATGAATATTTTACGTATAGCGTAAATTGCAAGTAATTCTTCATTTTGTAATCCATAAGGTCACATTTCACACTGAATATCTGAGCTTTGAAAAGTGGCCAGTGATAATGTATAATCATGATTATTGAATCTGTCTGTGGCTAGTTTAATCCATATGCATAATCGCGTAGGGTTTCGCGGGAATTTTGTTTTATGTAAGATCATAGTAATTATTACCGCAGTGAAAGTAATACCAAGTATTATTAAAACTGGTAGACTTTATCAATAAGAAACGAAGAAATCTTTGCTCTTTATAATATTCGCTTACCTAGATAAGTAGATAAGAAATCAATCAATTTGAGTTTCTACAAATGAGCACTTACCCAATTTCTACTTTAACAGTAAATACAAGTCACTTGCAGAATAACACAAAAGAAAACATCATGAAAACGCCCTATATAGGTTTTTTTATTGCATAACGTTATAAAATTAAGGTTGAACTGAGAAACTCATATAAATAGGTTTTATGAAATTAATAGGTACATTTAAGACTCAATAAAGTTTTTTTCTTTTAAGATATTATTTCGTGAATACCAACAATGATTATCGTGTCACCTTACGGATTTTTTTATTATCTAGGTACACAAAATGACGTAGCCATATTATGTTTCGGGGAATCACCGAACATCGGCCCATACTTTCCGCTTTATGTATTTTATAGGAAGCGACGCGTCATTGGGACCGAAAGTTCGGCGAAGCGAAAAATTGCGTTAAGCTTAATTTCTGCTTTGGTGAGTCTTTGCAGCCAAACAGTCCAAACCAATCCCATCGTGAAACCTTCTGCTACCGTCGCTTTTTGCATTTCAATACTTCAGTACTTACCGATCTTTTCAGAATTTTTAATATCACAAAACACAATTATTTTTACAACAACACTCTGATACCAACAAAGTACGTCAATTCGGATAATACGTTCAGGAATGACTACATTAAAATGTGATTGTTATCACTGATAATGATAATGTCCAGTGTATTGATGATGATTACAATATCAATCGATGTCTATCTTCAGAAGGAAATGGCGTGATAACGTATCAATATGATGATACAATTCAATTCAGTATTCAGTAAATAATTATAATTATAGTTACGAAGTAGGTTAATTAAAGATCATGTTAGTCCAATGATAAATGCTAAATCTCAAAAAGATCTTTGACGTGTTTTATATAGTTATAACACGATATTATGGAGCATATTAGGTAAATGTTACCGCATATAATATATTGTAAATCCAGGCGATTCGCATAATGCCCTAATCCATAAAATAATTAGTTAAGCAAATAATGAGTTTTTATCTACTTATAACAATATATTTTAAAAAATTGTTCTGAAAGAAAAATATACAATAGGGCTATAATCGAAATTTTCATTGATCATCTAGAAAATCAATTTCTTTGTTTTGTTTTCTATGCTTTCTATCTTTATAATCACTTGATATGATAACTCTTTTAACATCCTTTATTAAATACCCTCTTACGATAAGAAGTGATACGATCAGTTTACGTAAATTTCAAATAGTTTTGATCTTACTAAAATTATCCTATTAACCTATCCATTTAATCACAGAAACATGTTCGACATTATTTTTAATTTGACAGCTTTTGATCTTCAATCATGCGCTGTTATTAAATTTATGAGGTATAATTAAAGTAAAGTAAAGTACACTTTCTTTGACATATTGTATTATAAAATGGTACATATAATCTAGTCCTTACTGGATGGCCATACTTTTATAAGTCTAGCCTACCTTAGTTATTTGCAAAGATTTTTATTTTGTTTAGGTACATTTATTGTCTAACATCCTTACGACCTTGTGTTCTGCCTATGTAGCATATTGTACAGTTTATTTAGGAGTTCTGCCTTATTCTGTTTAGTATTCAGAGGGTGTGAATAAGTTGGCGAAACGAATGACTCTGCAACACTACAAAAGTTTCCAGAAATCAGCACAGAAGGGCAATTACGTTAATAAACCCAAAATATTGTTGTTTTATTGAGTTTCCTTCAGTTCCATGGATCAATAGTAGTAACATCATGATTTTGCTCCATGCTCTCCTGTGGCTTCCTATTCACGGAGACGTTCAACGCCAGGAGTTGTTGTATCGGCAGACGAGGTGACAAGTTCACCATGCTCGCCCACTGGCCGGCACAGAGCGCTGGGAACTTCAGCTTCTTGAGGAAGTGGCCCTCCATGAACCACGGAGACACGCAGGTTGGGGAGTAGTCCCAGATCTTCAGCTCATTTAAGCGGACCCAGCTGGTAATTAAAAATAAATCATCAGATCTGATTTTGCTACGGCGTAGCAAACGCTACGAATGTTTTGACTACATGAACTCTTTAGTATAATGGCAAGATGTATTTTGTAGTTTTGAAAAGTATGTAAGTAAATAAAATGTAAAGAATATTCTTCCTGAACATTTACAAAATATACTACCTATTAACTTATTTAAACTTAAGTCGGACATACTAATTAGTAATTAATTACTATCTATGTAATATAGGCCGCCGCGCTCATAAGTAATCTGTGATTTAGGTACGTAAGAAGCAACGAAGATATTGAAGACAATATTATTTTCATATTCCAATATTTTTGACAACAGATGTCAGTCATCCAATTGTAAAATTGTAAATATTTTATTGAATAATGAAGTCAGGAGAAGCAATTGAATAAATGATCTTTCTGAAGAAATTCAGAAACTATTTAAGTAAATTATTCATAAAGTTAGTAAATTCTAAAACTATTTCAGGCACTTCATTTTCGATCTCCAACACTTCGCTTCGAAAAGACGGATTTATTTTTCCAATAGTTCTAGATGGAACTTCAAAGTGCCTGAGCTTTGCTTTCAATCAAAACTCTACCTTTGAAATCAGAGAAAATCCTTAACAAAGCCCTAAATTGTACCGAAAAAAATAATATTAAAGGAATAGATACTACCCTTTTATAGAAGACCTATAAATTAGAATTACTTTTTTACCACAGGGAAATCTCAAGAGATATTAAGAGCCCGGATGACAACTGTTTAGCTTTTATTCGAGTTTGTGATACCTTTGAGATAGCAAAGCTTTTTGAAGTATCTACGCATGTACCATCATTACATTTATTTCTCTTTCGTAAGGCAAGCACGGGAAATTGATTTTATTACATACTCAACTACCATTTCGTAATAAAGGAGGTAATACGTCTCACGCAGTTGGCGGTAAGATTGACTGCTTTGATCACATTATTGGCGGCAAAATAATACTTTATTTATTTTTAATTTTTTCTTGTTTTCATACTGATATAAGAAATGCGAAAAAGTGTTTGTCTTTGTTTTTCGAAATTTAGCCTAATTATTAGACTTTGACTAGTTAGGTATTAGAAACTAATTTGACTTCTCTTTTTATACCTCGGTCAATACCAAATTCCCACGGAAAAAATAATTTTGTAGTTTTTTTATTTACTCACGCGGATATGTAAAGGGCGTGGCAGTCGCAGTGCCACGGGTTGCCGGAAAGTTTTACCATCGCCAACTTTGGCATGTAGTCCAGAGTACGGGAGGGGAGCGAGGGGAACATATTGTTGTCTAAGTACCTGCAAATACAGAATAACAGTTATTAAACACTAAATTAAAAATTAAAAAACTCAAATGAGTCATGATTGAGACGAAAGAACAAGATTATTTTATCCTGCAAGTCTAAAAAATAACTTTATATTTTATAGCTCTATTTTTCTTTTTTTTTTTGTAACTCTCCACAAAAATAAATTATTTACTTTGTTATTTGATTTATAGTGCAATTATAATGACAAGATTCACTGAAACTAATAACAAATCAAA
This sequence comes from Scrobipalpa atriplicella, assembly GCA_029255725.1. Classification (NCBI taxonomy): domain Eukaryota; kingdom Metazoa; phylum Arthropoda; class Insecta; order Lepidoptera; family Gelechiidae; genus Scrobipalpa; species Scrobipalpa atriplicella. Next base: position 27,260 of record JARACY010003194.1, read on the forward strand.
CAAAAGCCAAAACAAACTTAAATACAATTAACAACAGTTTAAGCAATAAATTATAATTAACATTTCTGTGATATAATAAAAGCTTATTTCGAAAGGTCAAAGGCAAACTTTTTCGTCTTTGTAAATCCATTTTGCGAAATAATAATTTAACTAAATAATAAAACTTACAAAGTAGTCAAGTTCTTCAGTGACGCAAATGTCTTGGAGTGAACTTCGTAAAGTTTATTGTCCGACAACAGAACAGACGTCAAATTCTCCAGTCCGTAGAAAGTGGAAATGTTCAAAGCACGCAATTTATTCTTGGTCAAATCGAGTTTCTCCAGGGCAGAGCAGTTGGAAAAAGCAAAGTCTGGAAGTTCGGACAAAGCATTCTCTTTCAAATCTAACTGTCGAAGAGCTTTCAAGTATTCAAATTCAGCGCCAGACAACTGAAATTAATAATAACTTCATGACCTTTCGGCAGTACATTAAATATTGAGTAAGTACTTCATGATTAAATATACTAACGCTGATAATGTTGTTGTTTGACAAATCCAAAAAGATCAAACACTTGAGTCTGTGAAACAGGCGCGTCGGCAGAATTTCAAGTTTATTTCTATCCAGAAGTAGAGTCTTCAGGGACATTAGCATTTCGAAAGCGTTCTCGGTGATATTGGCAATTTTATTTTCAGATAGTTTTAGAATTTGAAGATTTTGTAGTGCAAAAGTTCCGTTTTCGATTCGCTGTATCTTATTCTTCGATAAATCTAGAATCAGCAATGATTCGAGTCCGATGAAGGTGTCTGAAGGCAAGTACACTACTTGGTTGTTAGACACGTCGATTGTTTCCAAATAAGAGTTGTTTGCGAATAACCTTTCTGGCAGTGTGTAGAGGAAATTATTAGATAAATCAACGTGATACAATTTTTTCGTTGCCCGGAACGCTTCGCTGTCGATTTCCTCCAGGAAGTTTCTTTGAAGACGCCTGAAAATCAAGTTACTATTGCTTCAATTATGGCAATATACCGAACATTCATTAGTTATTCCCTAAGGTTACATATTAATATCCATTCGTGTATCAATTTGGTGCGATGTGCAATAGGTGTTCTCCACTTTGAAACTTTAGTTTGACTTCGAAACTGATTCGAAACTAGACGAAGAAGCAATCAATAAGTATAATATTTGAGCACAATGATTAACAATTACATTATGTTTTGGTTTGTTGGCAAGTAATAATAAACTAAAGTAATTTATGTCTCTAAACTTAGAACAAGAAATATTTATTAATTCATATCCGACAAAGTTAATTTTATGTTCTATGAAAATATTGGTTTATTGACTTATTAATGAAATTTACCTAAACAATATCTATCTACAAGGCACCGATTCAGAAATTCAAAACATTTCTTTCAACGCAACTTTTAGGCTCAATCATATTATGGCCTGAATTTTAATTATCTGCAGATTTGGTCGTCATAAGAGAAAATCTTTACATGAAAATGTATGCTGTACAAGAATTAACAAAAGGCAGTTTGTACGTTGGCTTCTATACAATAAGCAAGATTGATGATGAGGGGTGCTACTGAAGGCTTTTGAACACTGTTTTATAAAGCCACAGAGCCAACGAACCCGCATTTTGAAAGTCAGGGTCACTTGGTCCTTCACGCTTAGTAAACTTTCTTTGGAGTGAGTATTGCGTGGGTATTGAATGCTTATTAATTTTTGGGGAATTTTATACAATTTTTATTAATGATATTATTTTGTTTAGTGTCGTGAGCAGGCATACCGAAATTTTTCAATTTATATTTAAAAGTACGTAAGTAGGTAGTTACTGAAACATTATTAATATCTTTCAGAGCAGATTTTTTTCCAAACTTTGACTCTACATATTTTTCACATGACTCTAAATATATTGAATTTAATTAAATTGTTTTTTTAGGAAAACGTGGATGTTACTTATTGCTTCCCTGTGATGGAAACAAATATTAATCTCGTTAAAGATTGAAGAAAGTTACTATAAAATGTTTTATCGCTCGATTAAAGATTTAATATTTCCGAATAATAAATAAATTAAAAATAACTACATCTCGTTCGATGTCTACCTATTAGACATGGTCAAAATTTGCATATTAAAAATTCGATAACATTGACAAAGAATACTGTGATCAAAATAGTGGAAATTTTCATTCTTATCTTTGTAAGAAAACATAAAAGAAGAAACCCAGGGGCAACTAGCTATTCTTTGTAGCCCAGTGCAGGTGGAAGTAAAATAACTATCATAAAAGTCAATCAGACAGAAAACAAACATGATTCACCAAAATTTATTGCACAATAAAATGTTTAGATCAGTTAAATAAATCTAGACCAAAATAATATTTATAACAAAGAATTTACGGGAAACTGGATCTAACGATCTTGATCGAGGTGAAAAAACTAAAAATAATTTCACATCGTTTCTCCGGCAATTTTTTCAATACATTAGTCACTTGATTGAAAGCAAAATTAGTTCAAATAGTATTTTTTCAAGTAATTAGTCTGCCTGTTCCATAAAACTGTATTATAATATTAATTTGTACGTATTATTTATTAAATTTAAAATTACTAAACAGTTTTAAATATTTTTTATATCTTTTAATTCAAAAATAATTTCTTAGTAGGTTTTTTAAAATGTGAACATTAAATTTATAGTTATTGAAACACCCCTTAGATGACATGCAATTAATATAACACCCTGTATTAGTTCTTAAAAGTACTTACAATATTTTAAGGTTGACAAGTGAGTCAAATATCCCAGCTGGAAGATACTCCACGTGGTTGTCAAACATGTCCAGTTCGGAAAGGGACCTCATGCCCTTGAACACCGTTTTGTGTAATGTCCGCAGCTTGTTTGTACCAAGGTCACTGAAACATACCACAAAAAATACCGGGTGTAAGGGACAGCGTACCAGAAAATGATTTGGTTTGCTCAGTCAATGAAACTGAACAACTTTTAACATGAAATTCTTTCAGGAAATGAAAAAAAAAAGTATTTTCCATACAAATTGACTGATCGAGGCGGTCATTTTGTATGATAAAGTAAAAAAAAACCTGATGGAATTTCCTGGTGAAAGTTGTTCAGTTTCGTTACGCTGTCACTTACACCCAGTATAATAGTAGCTACTAGCGTATTGTGGAGCTTATGAAACTGAACAACATTTCTTTGAATCATGAACCTAATTACGGACCGATTTGTGTCGTTTACGTAATTTTTTTTTTAAATAAGGAAAATAGTATTAATTTTTATGAGTAATTTAATATGATCTTACAAGTAGTTATTTTCAAACGAAGATGAAAAACAATTAAACAAACATTTATGTCCCCCAGACAGAAAGGGGTCAAATCATTTTTGCCTGTAAATTATATAGGCTCGTATTTACAAAGCGATCTCAAGATTGAGAGCAATATTAAGTATGGATTTGACAGATCGTTTTGTACTGAAATGACATTTCTGATACGGACTCAAACTCGCTGTCACTCTTGAGAGCTGATTATAAATACGGGCCATAGTTTCGTTTTCTTTCACGTGCCTTTAACACTGTAAGTTATAATGTCATCCTTCGCCACGCTAATGGATTCCAGAATATACAATCATATAGACACATTTTGTTACTTATCATTACAGTTGTGAAAAGCTACGGAAAGTATTTTAGGTTTGTGTGTCAGAAATGTCAGAATATAATATGGGAGATGACAAGCTGAAATTCCACCTTTATATAGTGACCTTTAGTTACTTATTACCATCTATCAGTATAATTTATTCATACTGATAGAGTTAGCGTGTCATATATATATCTATATCATAGTATTGACTACATATTGATACCCAATCTGTGTTTGAAGGCTGGTCTTGTCCATAATAATTGTAAAAATATTAACGGAGGATATCTCTTTGCACCACGAAGTGACAGGCTGCACTGAGGAGTTTTCGAGTTCTGTCAATGAAATGTCTACCTCTATAATGTATCACACTCTTGAAAGTGTGCTTCCCGGTGTGATCTGACCCTTACATTACAATTATAAGTTATGTTTTTTGATGAAGTTACTTTTAATTACCTAGTTAAATAAAAAAAATATCAATTCCAAAATTAGTTAATGACTTTGTAAGATCTGATACTAACATAGTTACCAGGTCCACTGGAGCCACCAGGTTTGAAGTAAGGGCAGTGAGACCAGCTCGCCAGCAGTTCAATGCTCTCCTAGCTGAGTCACATCGGCACACGCTCTTGGAACATTGTCTCCATCTCGACTGACCATAGCTGACCGTCCACACTAAAATAAATAAAGTATAGCTACTAGAGTCATCATCATCTACCTATCCTTTTCAGCCACCTAATCTAGGGGATTGAACGAGGATACGGTTTTTACACAGAGTGACTGACATTTGACCTCCGCAACCTAGAAGGGAAACCAGACCCAATCCTAGATTAGGTTTTTGCCAGGTTAGCGGCTAATCCGCAGTTGTCAAAGTTTTCAAGCCACGAAATGTCATATCTGCAATATTTTAACGTGCTAACGGAAGCTCGGAGATTCTCGAGTACTATCTAGAGAATTTTTTATCTATATTGAAGGTAAAATGCCCAAAGTAGATCTTTTCTGTAATGGGTTTGTTCTTTATACCTACTATTATACGCCAGAGGTGACCAAGACACAGTTATTGACAATAAGGAGCGTGAAAGCTACAAAAATACTGGTAATCCCTAGACACCACCGAAAACAGCAGGAGCTTCTTGACCCTGGACTCCAGTTGAAGAATTGTGGCGACTATGGTGGCTTCTATAGCTTTAGTAAGAATGCTCAGCTGGACTTGTGTCCATAAACAATCACATAAGGAGGTAAATTGAATCCCATCCCAAAAAACATTATTTTCATAATAGTAAGTAGGTCGTTTCAAATTATAATTATTGACGACATAAATTGTTAATTTGCCGATAATTACACAAAATTTACGTAGGTAATGTGCCTACCATCAATTGAATTTGAAACTCACTCGACCAAGTTAGATGAGGTTTTAATTTAATTTTCATATTGCATTAAAACACAATCAGTATTATTCAGTGCAAGCTGCATTAAATGGAAACTTTGTGAAGTTCATTCGGAAGCGTGAATTTAAATCTGAAATTAATTTCAGTTGAGTTAACCGCAAAATTTGTATGACGTAATGTCTGTGGGAACCTCAATGTACCTACACTGCTGCGAGATAATGAATTTTTGCGTACGTTTATCGTGCTTACAATATTAACTTCTTTAATATGAGAACAGAACAGACGAAAGTTCACTATTTGACATAGGTCTAACTCTATCCTGATTGAAAACTATAATTGCCTGCTTACTAGTCTAGACAGGTTTCTTAGTAAAATTATGGGGCTCCCCATTCTTTGTCCTGTGTTGAATTTTATGACACCTACTCTATTACTTTTACTGATATAAGTATTATCAAAAGAGGTTATGTGTAGTAGATAAGGTTAAGAAATAGGTAGTGAGCGTCAGGATGGTGGGTGGACTCTCATGAAATTGATTGAAAACTAGCTATTATTTAGAGCTGTTTTTGTACTATTTTGTACTACACAATAAAAATTTGTATCTCAAAGGATATGTAGAAAATTGAAAAATAAGCGCTACCCACAGACCCGATGTCTGATTGTCGGGTGGCATTGAAAATATCTGTAATGTTACCATAGTTATTAATAATTATAGTACCTACCTATATGAGAATGTTTTAGAGCTGATTTTGTACCCTAGGAAAAACTTATTGAAACTTACCTAAGACATCATCATAGAAAAATCATCATCATCACAAAAAAATTGACTAGTCAACTATAGACTTTCAATCAACTTCATGAGTCCCACCCGCCATCTTGACGCTCTCAAATAGGTAGGTACTATAATTATTAATAACTATGGTAACATTACAGATATTTTCAATGCCACCCGACAATCAGACATCGGGTCTGTGGGTAGCGCTTATTTTTCAATTTTCTACATATCCTTTGAGATACAAATTTTTATTGTGTAGTACAAAATAGTACAAAAACAGCTCTAAATAATAGCTAGTTTTCAATCAATTTCATGAGAGTCCACCCACCATCCTGACGCTCACTACCTATTTCTTAACCTTATCTACTACACATACCTCTTTTGATAATACTTATATCAGTAAAAGTAATAGAGTAGGTGTCATAAAATTCAACACAGGACAAAGAATGGGGAGCCCCATAATTTTACTAAGAAACCTGTCTAGACTAGTAAGCAGGCAATTATAGTTTTCAATCAGGATAGAGTTAGACCTATGTCAAATAGTGAACTTTCGTCTGTTCTGTTCTCATATTAAAGAAGTTAATATTGTAAGCACGATAAACGTACGCAAAAATTCATTATCTCGCAGCAGTGTAGGTACATTGAGGTTCCCACAGACATTACGTCATACAAATTTTGCGGTTAACTCAACTGAAATTAATTTCAGATTTAAATTCACGCTTCCGAATGAACTTCACAAAGTTTCCATTTAATGCAGCTTGCACTGAATAATACTGATTGTGTTTTAATGCAATATGAAAATTAAATTAAAACCTCATCTAACTTGGTCGAGTGAGTTTCAAATTCAATTGATGGTAGGCACATTACCTACGTAAATTTTGTGTAATTATCGGCAAATTAACAATTTATGTCGTCAATAATTATAATTTGAAACGACCTACTTACTATTATGAAAATAATGTTTTTTGGATGGGATTCAATTTACCTCCTTATGTGATTGTTTATGGACACAAGTCCAGCTGAGCATTCTTACTAAAGCTATAGAAGCCACCATAGTCGCCACAATTCTTCAACTGGAGTCCAGGGTCAAGAAGCTCCTGCTGTTTTCGGTGGTGTCTAGGGATTACCAGTATTTTTGTAGCTTTCACGCTCCTTATTGTCAATAACTGTGTCTTGGTCACCTCTGGCGTATAATAGTAGGTATAAAGAACAAACCCATTACAGAAAAGATCTACTTTGGGCATTTTACCTTCAATATAGATAAAAAATTCTCTAGATAGTACTCGAGAATCTCCGAGCTTCCGTTAGCACGTTAAAATATTGCAGATATGACATTTCGTGGCTTGAAAACTTTGACAACTGCGGATTAGCCGCTAACCTGGCAAAAACCTAATCTAGGATTGGGTCTGGTTTCCCTTCTAGGTGCGGAGGTCAAATGTCAGTCACTCTGTGTAAAAACCGTATCCTCGTTCAATCCCCTAGATTAGGTGGCTGAAAAGGATAGGTAGATGATGATGACTCTAGTAGCTATACTTTATTTATTTTAGTGTGGACGGTCAGCTATGGTCAGTCGAGATGGAGACAATGTTCCAAGAGCGTGTGCCGATGTGACTCAGCTAGGAGAGCATTGAACTGCTGGCGAGCTGGTCTCACTGCCCTTACTTCAAACCTGGTGGCTCCAGTGGACCTGGTAACTATGTAGTATCAGATCTTACAAAGTCATTAACTAATTTTGGAATTGATATTTTTTTTATTTAACTAGGTAATTAAAAGTAACTTCATCAAAAAACATAACTTATAATTGTAATGTAAGGGTCAGATCACACCGGGAAGCACACTTTCAAGAGTGTGATACATTATAGAGGTAGACATTTCATTGACAGAACTCGAAAACTCCTCAGTGCAGCCTGTCACTTCGTGTGCAAAGAGATATCCTCCGTTAATATTTTTACAATTATTATGGACAAGACCAGCCTTCAAACACAGATTGGGTATCAATATGTAGTCAATACTATGATATAGATATATATATGACACGCTAACTCTATCAGTATGAATAAATTATACTGATAGATGGTAATAAGTAACTAAAGGTCACTATATAAAGGTGGAATTTCAGCTTGTCATCTCCCATATTATATTCTGACATTTCTGACACACAAACCTAAAATACTTTCCGTAGCTTTTCACAACTGTAATGATAAGTAACAAAAT
>JARACY010003195.1:0-35237 GCA_029255725.1 Scrobipalpa atriplicella
CTACTTATATCTTTCAAATTAAGAACAAATATAAAAAAAAAATCAAACAGTTTCGAATTATATTGACGCAAAGAACACATTAGCATTACTAAAACAATTATAAAAGAAAAATAAACTGGGGCCCTAAAAATCTTGAAAAAGGTGGTTGTAGCAACTCTCAGTAGCTCAAACAGTGGCTTTTTACTTTTTCTGCACCCGAATTTCCGACCTCTGATCATAACTTTAGACTATCTTTATTTGAATTCAGCACACAGAGAATATTCTCGAGAATTTTGGGAAACTTACGGAGAATATTCTCGGGAACATAGGAAATATACGAAACGATAAGTGTTTCTGACATGTAAAACATCTAAAACAGTTCATATATTTGAAATTTAGCTATTAGCATATAAAAAGAAAATTAAATCAAGACTTAACACCAATGTTCTCCTAAATTCTCGTTCCATCGGAAACTTTCGAGTGCGTTTCCGAGAATATTCTCGCGCCGGAGAATATTTCGAGAACGGCACAACGCTAGTCCACACCGGGAAGCGACGCGCAGCGCTACTCCGTGAGGAATATTCAACTTAATGTCAATTAAATGTTTGCAATTTGCATAGTAAAAGTATCACGCTCTGAAGCATTTTATTATTGCTTTCTTGGAGGATAACAAAGGTAGGTATTTACTTAGAGAGAGCAGGTGGCCTTCCGGTAAGTAAAACTTGAGAAATAAGGTATCATTTAATTTTCATCATGTTTTTCCCTTAACATCGTCGGTGAAGACACTTTTTTTTTTATTTTATTAAACTAGCATTTGGAGTAACGATGCAGACGATTTGGAATAGTGTTTGACTATTTCGTTCTTCTATATAAAACCTCTTAGTGGTGCGAGGAGTTCAGTGGCGCACCCACAAGTACTAATTTGTATCTGAAATACAAACATTTTATGAATATATATGTGGATTCGCGTATATCGCATGTAAGTCTTCATTGCAATCCATAAAATGAAAATAAAAGGTCATAATTTACATTTAATATCTAAGCTTTGAATTTTATCTATAGTAGATTATCATAATATTGGCAAAAGGATTACTTCATATTGTGGCAAACCGTAAATATACTTATATTTATAAAAATGATTATATTTTGAGATATAATATTCCCCTCAACAATAACCCCCGCTGGGTTCACGCCGCACACACCCATTTGTCTCCATTTGTCCACCGCAATCTCCGTTACAGTATCGTACGTGAAGTAACTGACCCTAATCTCCGTTTCGGTACTGCATGCGAAGTAAATGACTGTCTGAATTCAAATAAAGATAGTCTAAAGTTATGATCAGAGGTCGGAAATTCGGGTGCAGAAAAAGTAAAAAGCCACTGTTTGAGCTACTGAGAGTTGCTACAACCACCTTTTTCAAGATTTTTAGGGCCCCAGTTTATTTTTCTTTTATAATTGTTTTAGTAATGCTAATGTGTTCTTTGCGTCAATATAATTCGAAACTGTTTGATTTTTTTTTATATTTGTTTTAATTTGAAAGATATAAGTAGAAATGTGTTTTCAATATACTGAAAAATAATAAAAATATAAAAATATCGTTTGATTGTTTGATATTTTTATTGAATACCATTACCCTGCTTCAGAGGACATAAGCCGTCGGTCCCGGTAGCTGTTTTGGTCAGTGGGTCGATACACAAACCATGTCAGAGGCTTATTAGGTGTGCTATTGGGCGGTTTGAAAACTCTGACATTAGGGTTCATCGGGTCGATCGACTCGAAACTCACACGACATGAAGAAAAAGATAAATAAACATTTTCTGTTGGAGCCTAGGATGTAAATGCAATAGATTTGAGATCAGATACGGCATGTCTCTCACTATATACACGTATTCATTCAAAATTTAATCGCATTTCTTGTTTGGTGGCTTAGAAATAATATTATACTATATCTCGTGAGTATAAGTGATATTATTTCTATGTTTGATGGACATCTTCAACGCGTATTTTATTACCGCTAATTGACAAAAACGTCCGCTCGTACTGAACGCCGCGCAGCGACTGAGCTCCCTTACTCCCTTACTGCGATCACATTACCCGATTCGCATCCGAAATCAGGAGGTAGGACGGTCGGGACGGCACGATCGCCCTTAATCAGGATCCTTACTTCCTTACTGCGATTAGACTTGCCGTTTTGAGCTCCCTACCCTAAATTGGGCCTGGTCGGCCGGGTAATGTAATCGCTGCTATAAAGTGCACGTGCGCAACAAACAATAGAATCAGGACCCAACTAAACTAAATGTTTTACCGAAGAAGTGGTTTGCCGACAAAGAGTAAACTACCTATCCTTAGTTTTAATATATTTTTTTTTATAATTTTTATTTATGAGCCTACGGTGTCCCACTGCAGGGCAAAGGCCTCTCTCCCTTCCTTCCACTTTTCACGATCCATTGATAATACCCGCCATGCTTTTTGATATGCGTCCAATTCATCGCGCCACCTCTTTCGGGGTCGTCCACGTCGCCTTATTGCATTTGGTTCCCAGTCGGTGGTAATTTTAGCCCATAGAACATTCGGCATACGGTTGACGTGGCCAGCCCAGTCCCACTTCAAGTAGGCAGCCTTCTGAGCTACGTCTACAATTTTTGTTTGGGAATGCAGCACTGAGTTCCGAACTCGGTCGATCAGTTTAACTCCAAGAATGCTGCGCTCCATGTTACGTTGGCAAACCTTGAGTTTGAATTTTTGGACATCAGTCAAAGACCAGGTTTGAGCTCCGTAGATAAGGATGGGAAGAATGCACATATCCATGAGTTTACGCTTTAAGGTAAGGGGCAAGTCACCTTTCATAAGATCTTTCATTGCCCAATAGCTCTTCCAGGCGTTTTCAGTCCGTCTTTTAGCATGCAATTATATCAAAATTCTCGGAAAACTGGGACATATCTGCAAAATTATAATGATTTCCTCAAGATTAAATTTGCGAAATAAAAACAATTATACAGTTCTAAAATTGCCAGTTTTTTAACATAAATTTGTTTACTACTTCTTGTCGGCTAAAGCCGACTATGGCGCTGAGGGCAAGTTGCGAGCTGTCGGCTACACCCGTCAGTGGCGGCGAAAAGGTTAAATTTGTCCGGCTGTAGTACGACTAAATTAATATATAATTCTTAAGTATAAAAGCGTGGAATTGTCGTAAGTGTTGCAATGAATGAAAAAACCCGTAAAAGTAAAGTTCATTTCATTGTACTTAAATCTAGTATTTTAGATGCATTTAAATCTAAATCTTACCTATAATTTAATTGAAAACCTTCTGAAATAAATCCTTTACTATGGCTGTTTCAAGCTATTTAATGTACCTTCATAATGTTTTATTGATTTTTTATTAGTTTTACACATTACTGAATAAGCTTTCATTGATTACAATTAAATGTATAATCGATACTGAATGTTCTCGGTCCCAGGGAAAGTTTCGAGCACAATGGAAACTTTCCGAGAATATTCTCCGAAGAGAATATTTCGAGCACGGGAAATTTCCACCCGCCCATCGCTAGTGTGGACCACAGATTACCTATTTCGTGAAAATTATATGGAAGCTGTCAAACATTTTCGCGCCAATCCATACAAATTTTCACGGATTCGGAGTAGTGCCTAAACGCCCTAAGGGTAAAGGTATAATTTAATGTTATGTAGCATGTGTTGTGTACCCAAACTTTTATCAAAATAGGTCAACGCTCAACATAATTGTTTGGGCTCGAGAAATAAACTTCAAGCAATCTACAAGATTGTGGCGAACAAATGAAGACAAATCTATGTACAATGGCGTCGTCGTCGCGCTGCTCCCAGCGGGGTTCTACTCTTCGTTCATTTCTCACTGTACGTTATACCATTGTCTATGGAATGGAGATACACTAAAACATGATCAATCCATAAAGAAAAACTATATAACATTAGAAATCAACTCCATGTGGTTTTCCTAAGTAAAACTGACCCAATAATGGCTGATTTTCAAATCTTCTCCTTCTTCATTTTATCGAGTGCGTTTTTTGAGTTGACGAACGATCCTATGAACCCAGGTGTCAGAGTTATTAAACCGCCTATTAGATACAGCTAATAAGCCTCTGACATAGTTTGTGTAGCAACCGGATCCTAAGGATTGAAGTGATTTTCAAATAATAGAGATCGAGAACGAATAGTATCCATCCCTGGATCGAAATGAGAAACAAACTTGGTCTTTTTTTCCAAAGTTGTTGCCAATCGTGGGCTTTTGTTCGGGGCCGTATTTATAGTGGAGTATTGCCAGATCGGTTGTGAAGTAACGTCAAGAAATTCTTTATAGATAGAATAATAAGCGATTTGAATAGGGATTAAGTGGATATCTTATTGTCGTGGGAAAATAAACAAGAAAGTGAATAAGATTTATTTTATACTTTTGTATTCTTCTCGGACAATAGACTTCATGAGCAAGCTCAAGGTCACCCAAAGGGTAACAGAAAGATTTTTTTACAGCCGCCCACATCATTTCCCTAGCCTTTTAACGTATTTCACGGGGTAGGCTACTTAATCTAGGTGATTGAACGAGGATACTGGTTTTTACACAGAGCGACTGCCATCTGACCTCCGCAACCCAGAAGGGAATCCAGACACAATCCTAGATTAGGCTTTTTGCCAGGTTAGTGGCCAACCCAGTTTTCAAATTTTCAAGCCGCCAATCCGCCAATGCTTAGCAAAGGCTTCCGACATGGATTAACGAGTAAATGGAATCGCTGGAGTTGTATACCACTACCGTTCAACCAACCATGGCCTGGAGCCGTATTTTTGAACCACTCGAAAGCTGCGCATACGAAAGGGCAACTTGCGCATGCGATTTTCATACAAAATGACATGCGAAAGTTGCTCTTTCGCATGCGAATTCGATTCGAGCGGTTCAAAAATACGGCTCCTGTTCCACGGCGATAGTTGCTTATTTTTTTTTTTTTTATTTGGTATGGGTTAGCTCTTGACTCTAGACACAAAGGTCAGCGATGACCGTGACAGAGTCGACGATGGAGCGAGCTAACCCAGAAGACGCCTGTTAAGGCACTGGTAGTCTCACGCACCGACGGAACACAGAAAGCTGTTTGGCGCCGGACTCCGGTGAGAGGGAATATTCGTTATCGGAATGAATAAGCACTAACCACTTGACCGTGATTTCAAGTTACTACCTAAAATACTCAAGTAAGTAAGTACCTACTTAATCTATTCACCGGTTTTCGTTTACCGGAAGTATTGAGCATCTTGAATTCAGCTACTGTTGGTAAACGAAGTTGGGTTCAGAAGTCGATTTCCTATGGAGAATAGGAAAGAAGATTTAACTTGCTAAAAGTTGGCTTAAGGGTGTGTATACAGTATTGAAAGAAATGCGAATTAGTGGTAATGTACCTAAATATTAATTCATTAAAAACATTCTGTATAATGTTAAAAATCTTGATTGCATTTCATGCATAAAAGAGTTGTGAGATCAAAAACGAGTCAAGTCTAAGGTTTATTAAAGTAATTAATTTATATTTATTGAATAAAATAGGATTTTATATGACTTGGTCGTATTCTTAGGCTCGTATTTATAAAGCGATCTCAAGATTGAGAACAATATTAAGTATGGATTTGACAGGTCGTTTTGTACTGAAATGACATTTCTGATACGAATTCAAACTCGCTGTCGCTCTTGAGAGCTGATTATAAATACGGGCCTTAGAGCAACGCAACCTTCCGTTCCGAAGATCGTAACAGAACAGATGAACAAAAAATTTATATGGGGAAGTCTATTTTTTATATTTCCTGAAAGAATTTCATGGTGAAAGTTGCTGAGTTACATTAACTAGGTTGCTCAATCAATGAAACCAGGAAATTTAATTTTCAAATTCTATCAGTTTGCGGGAAGCTGTCACTTACACTCGGTACTATTTTAACACTACTATTCCGCATTTTCTTTTACCGCATCCTCGCCCGAACCGTTTAGGGAGCCTCTCGGAAATGCGTTTGGGAATTTCCTGTCGACGAGAACCTGATATACGCGGCACAAATCGCCCCCTAATGACATCACACACTACTTGACAACTGGATTGACTTGTCAACAATATATGATCAGATTTTTTTGTGCTACAAGCAACTGGTAAACACTGAACGTTTATGTAGGGTATTTAAGGTGAACGATATATAAAAAAAAGGGTCAACTAATAAAGGCTTCACGAAATAAAAATATAATAAAAAATCTATCCTTTTGCATAGCAAATAAAGTTCTTACGCTCTTGAAAAGTGCGCGCTGCGTCGCGTTGCGTCGCTACCCTGTGTGAATTGACGACAAGGTAGCACGTTCCTCACTTATGGAAAATCAAAGTGCTGAGAAATCAGGTAGATCATCTCAAAACATCAGAATTTTAAATGTATTGCATAGCAATGTACCACAGATTACTTATGAGCGCGGCGCAATGTATTACACTGGCTACATTGGCGTAGAGGCCGGTGTAGCAAAGTGCTACGTCAGCTACGACGGAAGGAAGACTCAATGCAATAGAAATAGAGGTTAATTTTTCTTGACTAGAGTGATTTTAGGAGATATGCCTTTGGCAATTAGTCCGCCCATATACTATTTTCGTGTTTCGTGCATAAAATTTTGGACTATTATTATATTCTGTGGCAATACCAAACATGTAAAACAACAAGCCACGTATTTCCAATCCTGTCGCCGTGTAAGGCTTCTCGCGTTATTAAACTTGGAAAATGGAGGCACGAGGTAAGTTGTATTATGTTCGTTCAATATTTCATTTACCGCGAATTTTCGATACAAATAATTTTCCCGTGAAATTGCGCAAATAATTTCGCCTTTGAAGTGGTTTCATATTAAATTATTGGAAGTGTCTGCTGCATTCTTTATATAATATTCATCAAAGTCAGCATGCAAATACAGATACTGCAAATCATTTTATAGTATAACCAGAGGTAATTAGTTTAAACTTACAATTGAATATACTTGATGAAATTAAGGTTCCTGGCTTCCTCGCCTACGGCTCGGGCTAGCATTATCGCCTCGGCTGTAACTATCAACGCACCGCACTTGTATCGTAAGGTACTATTACCGATTATTTTCGGTTAATTATTATCAGCACATTATCGAGTAAAAAAAATACCTTTATACTACGGCAATTTTATTATCGAAATCTTGACGCCATTGTTTACAACAAAGGCAATCACTCATACACAGCCCACCGGCCGGACCGATACATATTATTATAATTAATATCCTGCACCAGCACCTGTGATGTAATGTAAGCGTGACGTTTCAGTATTAATGTTTAGACTGCGGTCACGATACTAGCGGGGGCGAGGGCGGTTTTGCAATAATATGAAAACTTACACATAACATAACAACTCGTCTGTAGTTACACAAACCATGTCAGAGGCCTAGTAGCTGTGATTCTAGGCGGTTCAAAAACTCTCACAGCAAGGTCGGTGTTCGACTTGACAACCCACACGATAAGGAGAAGACCCGCTACTACCGTGACCATCACCTTAAGAAGATGAATGCTCAGCCGGATGGATGGGCCACTCAAATAAACAAGGTAACCGCCAGTCATTCGCGTGAAGAGGGTGGTGGGGTGTTGGGTGAGACGAAACAACCATCGAATTTGAGTATTGTTTATGATATGAGAAATATTACGGTGAGTTTGATTTGACAGAAAAAGTAATTTTCACAGACTGTAATCAGAACAATATTAAAATTAGAAACACAAAACATAAAAAATAACAATTTACAGCATATGAAACGGTTATAAGATTAAAATATTTTTAGGTTCGTATTTATGAATCTATTTCAAAATTGAAAGCAGCATTACGTAAGACCTATTTAACAGGTCGTTTTAATTTAACAAATACGAACTCAACTCGCTATCAGCCTCAAGAGCTGATTAATACGAGTGGAACATCTATCTGCGTCTGTGTTTCCGAATGCATACAACCCCCCTCAACACTTCAAATTAGAGTGAACAGGCATCTTCTGGGTGAGCTCGCTCCATCGTCGACTTCGTCCCTGTCGCTTCCGACTTAGACTGGCTGGAGTCAAGAGCAAACCTATTTCTAAAAAAAAAGAAAAACTATTAGGTAGGTACATTCATCGCGGTTTCCTTTAGTATATAATCATTGATACTTTTATACACCTTATCAGATGAAAACCATCACTCTTGGAGATTGAATCAAAGAGAATGAAAGTTTCTCCCCAAGAACTCCAACTTGACTTATTCCATTCATCTAAGTTTGTAAAGGTGCAGTGACAAAGTCGGGGAGTTTCTTAACCACAAACCCGGCGCGGCGGGTGCTCCGCTTTGAAGGTCCCCAAAGTTACTTACAATACTTCGGAGTTCCCCGATGTTGAAAGTAAATCAGCTAATCTATAAGTTCATGATAACAAACACAAATGCAAGTTTATTAAAGAATAGTGTAGATGTAGTTTGTATAGATAGAATATCTAGGCAAAAAAGGACATTGACTCAAAGTGGTCCAAAATGCTGCCCAGATTTGAGGCTAATTCCAACAGGTTCCTGGCATTATTGTGTATCATAGTAAAAAGAAAATATCAAAATCGATTCCTGATGAAATTACAACAAAACCCGTCAAATTCTTTTCTCAGACCTGCAGAAGCCCACATTGTATGTATACGGAAGCATTATGCTGGTGATCATAAGCTGCTAACGACTAATATCGGAGCTGATGATGTGGGCGTCGTAAAACAAGATGGCCGTCCGAAGGCTGCAGCGCACGGGACACACAGTCGTCACGTTTGGTGAATAAAGGTAAGGTAGAACGGTAACATTTTTTTTTTTACGACGGAACCATAGACTAGGTAATACAGCAAGCTGTTTGGCGCCGGACTCCGGTAGTCGGATGGTCAGCCAAGCCTTGCGGAGCCTTCCACCGCTTTGTTGACCACTAAAAGGTAGATGTAGATGTCACCCTTTTTACCTTAAATAGGTATATACTAGTTACTAGGTGACACACAAATATTAGTTTGCTGTAGGCTACGCTGTAGGTACTATCTACGAAAGGAGGTTGTTTGTAGACCTATCAGGCACAGTGCCTCCAGTTATAATACAACGAGTATAATATGTACATTTTATTACGCAGTTTCTGACATGATGTTCTGTTGCGGGCAGACACGTTACATCCCAATGTACAGCGCATATTCAGCTCAAGATGGTCACATTGAAAGATAGATGGACGGACAGTTAAGTCTGCATTTCAACTGTGTTGGTTCAGATCATTAAATTCTCATCCTCAGATCTCACTCATAAATTGTCCATAATGTCTTCGAAAAAAAACGGTGGTTCCGTGCTTTGCAAGGTACCCTATATAATATATGGTAATCTAGAATATGGTAATGTTTAAATTTTGCTGCTGTGACAAGAGTTCATCAATTTAGTCACATATCAGAAAAAGTATTCAGTTGACTTGCAGCCTACCTTTGTACCCCTTTTCCTGCCTTCTAACTGTTTCTACCCGATTATTGTTTTCTCGGAGGCACAATTCCACTTTTATTGTTTTTATTGCCGATTGAGGTGTGAAAGTAGCCTGCTGGAGGGAAGTTTCTCCATTATGGGCTAAGGACAATGATTTTAGTATTGAAGTTAGGTTTTCTTTTGTGCTCAGTTATTTTCTGTGTTTTACATAGCTGTTGTTGGGCCTACAGGGAATTATAAGCATATTTGGGACTCAAAGCAATGAAAACGTTCACATTTAATTAGTTCCTTTGATTATGTTATTTCTTTGAAGCAGTCATGATACTTTTACTGTGTTGGTGCTTACTTTTTCTCAATGTTTACTAGTGAAAGAAGTCAGTATAAGCCGTGCGTTTAAAGAAACGATTTGAAAATGGCGTCGGCTCGCTTCGTGATTGGTCCGCCTCGCATGCGTTCTCGCTCTACCTAATAGAGAGTGAGCGAGAACGCATGCGAGCGTCGGCCATTTATAGATCGTTTCTTTATGTGCACGGGTTATATCAGGTTTCGGTGTGTAAGCAGTCAAATTCATAAAAATATCTCTTCATGGACCTTTACATACACCATCGGTTTATACTGTGTGTCTGTTATAGAATAAGTATGTCAAACGCAAACTATCTATTAAAAATGTATTCCACAATATTCCGCCCTAGATACGGACGGAATTTACAACCAACGAAGCTTTAACAGCCATCTTCCTGTATTATAGGTCATACTCTTTTACACCCATAGCTTTTAAAATATCCAGCCTTTATGAATAAACTACATGAATGCACAGAAATACTTCTTTTTATATTGAGTGCGTTTTTGAGTCCAGGAATGACCCGATGAATCCCAGTGTCATAGTTTTCAACCAACTGCTAAAGGCTAGACCTCTGACATGGTTTATTTGACAATCTCTATCAAATACAATACGTCCGACGACTTAACGTGCCCCGCGATGCACATAATAATTTTATGAAAGACAATTAGGTGGTTCAACCTGCATTGTCCTAACCAATCCAAAGAGTATCTCTCAAAATATTAAATTGTCAATTATCAACTTTATGTTCACCCTAAGAATTGGACCCACGACTTCCAGATCAGGAGCCCAATCTCATTCCACAGGTGCAGTTAATTTTCGTTCTCTTTTACAGCAGTAGCTCTTACAATTTATCCAGCTTTATGCCTTTATGAATGAAATACAGGAATGAGAGCACGTACGGAAATACGGGGATCATGAAAGGAGGAAATTAAAAATGGGCGTAAAGGCAGACACGGTATGAATCAAAAAGCATAGGCCCGTATTTATAATCAGCTCTCAAGAGTGACAACGAGTTTGAGTCCGTATCAGAAATGTCATTTCAGTACAAAACGATCTGTCAAATCCATACTTAATATTGCTCTCAATCTTGAGATCGCTTTATAAATACGAGCCTTAGAGATCTGTGCTGGACTGAGAGCATTTTTTTTTTATTTGCTATGGATTTGCTGTTGACTGGTGTCTAGACAGGATAGGGTCGGGGTTGCCATTCTCACAAACCGATAGAATAAAACAAACTGTGCTTCGAAAAAATCTAAAATAGGAAAAAGTATTCTTAGGCTCGAATTTATAAAGCGATCTCAAGATTGACAGCAATATTAAATATGGATTTGACGGATCATTTTGTACTGTAATGACATTTCTGATACGGACTCAAACTCGCTGTCACTCTTGAGAGCTGATTATAAATACGGGCCTTAGTGGCCTTTTACGGCCGTTGACGCTCAGTCTAAATAATAAGTAGGTACTATTATCTATTAATAAATATCAAGTAATAAAATCCCTTCCGTAGGTTTTCTTCTTCAGCCGGTAGCCACCTATTGTTGGGTAATTTTTTTTCGTATTTCGACCTATGTTCCTTTGGGAAAGTTATTCAGTTTCATAGTGCAAATACCCTTTTTGTTACACCCTGTATAGATATGGAAGGGTATGTATGTAAATTCTATGAACCCAAAACCTTTTTAATCCTGTTTCGTGCATTTGCGTGAAAAGTCAAGGCCAAACTTCCGAACTCCTGACCATAATCTATTCATACGGGGTATAACTGAATCCACGCAAACGCAAACACGACAGGGTCACACTGAGAGCCACTCTCACCGCAAGTAGGGTTGCCAGCCGTCCAGATTTTTCCTAGTTTTGAAGAAGAAGTCCCAACTCCCCGAGTGTGAAACTGGATCACGAATGATAATCCACGAATCGAAGTTTCACGAAAGCATGGAACACGAAGCCCATTTTCACAAATATTCCCTTACTCAAATAATGACAATACGAAAAAAGATTTCACGAATGCACGCTAACACGAACATCATCTCCCCGAAACTATTTTTTATACGCATACTTACCGCAATATCTCTAGTTTAAAGTGTTTACCTGTTCGTTCCGGTAATTTTAGATGATGGCAACCCTCCTTACAGTAGCGGGCACTTGACACGCTCTGGCTTTTACCCCGGAGTGCCTCCAACCTAAATTTTATACAGTTCCGTAAAGAGGTGACGGTTTGTAGTCGCAGCTCGGATTTTTGCGGTTGTTACTATTTTATTATGTAATAGATTTTGTTGAGCTCGCCCCATCGTTGACTCTGTACCTAGCTTAGAGACAAGAGAAAACCCATAAAAAACCAAAGACCAAGTACTGGTATTTCTCTCAAAAATGTACCTAATCCGATTCGACTGTGGTCCTTCTGCCACAGATTTCTATATCTCTAAGTTAGTAAATATCTCGAATTTCAAAGCAAATGAGAAAAAACCGGTAATTCTACTCTTAAAGTTAGAACTAAGAGCTGTTGTAACTCTAACAACACCGGAACCGCGCTTTCAAACTTCGTCAGAGTTGAAGCAGTTTTAATTGAGGATATAGTGACAATGTATCAAGTGACTTTATTATAACAATAAAGCATAGTCAGGTTTGCATCCTTTGCGGTTCGAGCAGGGCGTCAACTACCTTGTAATATAGAGAGTTATAAGTTTTGAGGACCATTTTACAAATAAAAGCCTAAAATGGTAAGTTGTTAGCTTTTAGGGTCAGTTCACACCGGAAAGCGACGCGACGTGACGCGGCGCGAAGCTGCTTGAAGATGCAACTCCTTGTCGTTGTGCCAAGATGTGACAGGATGCAGCGCGCGAGGAATTGTTAAGTTCGGACAGTAAAATGTCTAGCTTTTTACCTCGGGAAAATATCTTATTCCCACGGGAAAATAAATTCATTAGCGCGGGTGTCACCGCGGGCGGTCGTGTTCTCACGGAAACTAATAGCAATGTCTAGTTTATTCCTTTGAGTGAAATTTTAACACTCTAATTTTTGAAATCGATGTGGTGGAAATCGTTTCTAGTAAGTTACTGACGCTCTTGTTCTGGATAACTAAGGGACAGGCTTGACTATAAATGTATCTAGGTATGTAAAAAAAGTCACATCGGAAACTCGTCTCTCTACTGTCACTAACCGAACTGCACTCGTTATAAGTTATTCGTGACACAACTGCTAACTAGCTGTAAAGCCGTGGCCACGGTACCTACCTAACAGCGGGAGAGAAAGCGGAAGCGGATTTATATTAAGTATTTACATTAGCATTTTGCACCGCAGTTTTATCCGCGGCGTAGAGAATTTACCTTTGGAAATCAGATGTTTTCCTTCGGTACAAAGTAGAGTTAACGTACCTAATTCTTTTTCTTAAGGTGAAAGAACTTTTAAAATCAGTCAGTAAAAACTTACAATGTTGAACTTTATTTACTATGCAAAAACATTGACAGAACTGAACTCTTAGGCTCGTATTAATAAAGCGATCTCAAGATTAAGAGCAATATTAAGTATGGATTTGACAGACCGTTTTGTACTGAAATGACATTTCTGATACAAACTCAAACTCGCTGTCACTCTTGAGAGCTGATTATAAATACGGGCCTTAAATCCCTCGCGACACGAAGTCACGCTCCGCAGCCTGTCACTTCGTGATACAAACAAGATGCATCCTCGAGCAGCGCTTCACGCCCGCCGCATCGCCTCGCATCCTGCTGTGAACTGACCCTTAGTACTAATTTAAGAGAAATAAAGGCGTTTTTATCATTCAAAAACTCTCGCATGGAGCTCGCTACCTCCTACAAAGTGATCGCGGTCTAATTGGGTCATATCATACGATGCGTTTGAGTCCTTTAACAATAATTGTTATTTATGGCTACTCTGTGGTTATGACTTTCAATAACCATAATTAAAATTTAAAATGATGAGTGAGGTACCTACATTATGAGTCGAAGGTCACACCAGACGAGCGGTGGTGTGTTATCTTCGTGCTTCTGATGAAGAACATCCAGTCAGATTATAGTATATTATGGCCGAAACTTCTAGTAGTTCAAACCAAAATCTTCCAGCAACCTGACAAACCTCGACTTAATTACTAATTCTTAATTAAAATCATATGTGTTCCTAAATAAGTTACGTCTACATCTGTACCAAAAACGAGTATGTCGTCGAGTAGGTGTACCAACTGACCAAGTTTACTAATCTCCGTCCAACTTAGGAACTCGGCACAACTTGCATATTGCATTATGGATATTGCAGTGTACTAAATCCGCTTTTAGTTTAGAAGATTTCATGGGGATTAAGATCTTCTTCTTCTTCCGTCCCTGATTCCGTTATCTGGGGTCGGGTCTCCTGACTTTCCTGCGCCAAGTCGATCGATCTTGGGTTGTCGGTTCGGGCAATTAGTCTTTCTTCAGGTCTCTTTGTACGTTAGACCACCAGGTCAATGGCGGGCGAATATACCGGGTGTAAGGGACAGCGTCCCGCAAACTTATAGGGGTTGCTCAGTCAACGAAACTGAACAACTACCACCAGGTTCTTTTTTTTCAGGAAATGCAAAAAAAAAAGCGGCGCTAGTAATGCCAGTATCCCATATCAAATAGTATAAACTGAGTTGCTCTATCTCATACTAGTGAAAACTCGTAATTAACATAGTATAGTAACTCTATATTCAAAACTGAAACTAAGAAACATATTAAAGAACCTAAATTTTTTCACAAATAAAGACCTTCCTTACTTCCGAAAGAAGTCAAACCTCAAACCTTATTTTTGGTTGTTTTCCCAACAGGAATAAACATGGCGGAAAACAAATGCCTCGAGCGTCCTTACATGCTGGTTCATTGCTTAACTTAATTTGGAAAATGGCCCGATTTCCCATGGGGAGAACGCGAGGTTCCTATTCGAATAATTCGCCAAAAGTATTTGTGTGTGAAATTGTGGAAAATTATATTATTTTTGGAATTATTAGGCAAAAGTTAGATTATCATTAAAAGTAAAAAACGACTAAGCGATCAATTCAGGGAATGGGCAGCAGCGTTCCTGTTGAAATAAATATATTCATTATTCTCGCCATCAGTGATCAGATGACAAATACCCGCTCCCGCAGATCTGGGAGACTCATAATATCCTTTCAACAATCATCAAATCGCTTCTGAGCTTAGGTACCTACTCTATCCTTTGCTGAAAATAATTTTTGGATACGTACTTATATTACCTAGTTTTGGTATAGAATGTCGTTTTATTTGCATATAGTTAGGGTGCTTCCACACTGGACTGGGAGTGAAAGAAAAACATAGAATGTGGCAGCTGCATCTCCTCCCGGGCAAGCTGTAAAAACCAGCTAAGGGATTTGAGGATTTCAGTGTATTGCAATTTAGGTGATGGGCTGACAACCTGTCACTATAGCAATACACAAAAACATCTGTAATATAACCCTCAAAACTTGTCGGACGCGGCGGAATGACCCTTTTTAGGTCGTTTTCGCTCTGCCTACCCCATTAGAGATAAAGGCGTGATTTTATGTTTTTTGTTTTATGTTTACATAGTTAGCAGTTGTAACTTAAATACTGCAACGAATCACTTTTTTCTTTTTCTTACTTACATGCTGGCCTGGGAGTGATAGAAAAACATAGAATGTTCCAGCTGCCCTTCCTCCTGGGCATGCTGTAGAAGTCAGCAAAAGGGATTCAAGGGTTCTAGTGTTTAGTAATTTAGGCGATGGGTTAACAACCTGTCACTACAGCGATACACATTACTTACAATCTAAAATTGCACTCAATTTTTACAGACGTGGTGAAGGCGCCTTTTACGAGCCGTTACACTCTGCCTACCCCTTAAGCGATAAAGGCGTGACTTTATATATTTCACTATTGATTTCAGATAAGCCTTTCGCATACATAAAACCCGTTCACTGGATTAGTAGAATCCACCCCGAGTGTTAAAATAACCGTTCACGCCGTTTGCCCAATTGTCATGTAAACTGTTTCAAATTGATGGTAATTTTGTTAACTGCCGAATTAACTGCAATTACAACTCCCATAAAAACTTTGTTTAACTGGGAATTGTTTTACTTTGGATATGTAGGCTGACAAATTGATGAAATTTTAACAACTAGTTAGTTAATAATAGCTTATTAACCAGCTACTATATAGCCGTACGAGCCTTGGTTTGCCAAACTCACCATAAGCTGAAAGTATATGGGATGATGGCATTCTAACAAAACCTGTAGCTTAACGCAAAAACTTTATGGTACAGGTTTTGTTAAAATGATGAATAAACCAGATTCAATTTCCACAACAGTACAAAAAAGTTGTTACCAAAAGTGTGACCTATACTAGATCAGAGCTCAGGTTTTTCAGGTTTTTTGCACTGTAGGGCTCGTATTTATAAAGCGATCTCAAAATTGAGAGCAATATTAAGTATGGATTTGACAGGTCGTTTTGTACTGAAATGACATTTCTGATACGAACTCAAACTCGCTGTCACTCTTGAGAGCTGTTTATAAATACGGGCCTAAGTCTCCCGTGGAAATTGAATCTGGTTTCTTTGGACCGAGAGCTTAAGGCTCACACCATTTGACCACAGACACTATAAAGTACCCTCGTATTTTTGTACGATCTAAGGCTTGTATTTATAAAGCAATCTCAAGTTTGAGAGCAATATTAAGTGTGGATTTGACAGGCCGTTTTGTACTGAAATGACATTTCTGATTCAAACTCAAACTCGCTGTCACTCTTGAGAGCTGATTATAAATACGGGCCTTAGAATATTTAACTAGTAATCTACTCTGAGAAATTGACTTACGGACTTTAGAATTTAATCCGTTGATCTCGAAGATCTGTCATGAATACCAAATGGATTTTCTTTAAATTGCGTCGGGGTATAAAGACGAGTGATGATTATGATCGACGAAATATGAAGATAGAGCAAGCTCACTCACAACACATGCCATCTCACTTCCTCTTCTTTTCGTGTGGGTTTCGAGTAGATCGATCCGATGAACCCTGGTGTCAGAGTTTTAGCCATCGCTCTGACATTCACTGACGAAACACAAAAATATCCCCAGACTTCGGTGCAAGGTAGGTACCTAGTTGTTCAAATCGACGGGATCACATTTTTAATAGAATTGTTTTGATGAAAAAGGTGTCTGGTTAGTTATTGTATTCAAATTCCAAGTTACTGAAACGGGCCTTGAACTAAGTTTTGAGACAAACATTTTAAATTCAATATTTATGATAGTAAAAAAAAAATGTATTAGTATATAGGTATAATATGTTTAGAATGTGCTGGACTGGGAGTGATAGAAAAACATAGAATGTGCCAGCTGCATATCCTCCCGGGCATGCTGTAAAAATCAGCTAAGGGATTCGAGGGTTTCAGTATTGTAATTTAGGCGATGATGGGCTGACAACCTGTCACTATAGCAATATTCCAATCTATCTGAAATAACCCTCAAAATTTGTCAAACGTGGCGGAACGACCTATGTTTGGGTCGTTTACGCTCTGCCTACCCCATTAGGGAAATAGGCGTGATTATAATGACGTATGTATGTAAAATATCATATCGCATACCTGCTACTGCTTCACAGGACACCATGGTTGCGTATCAAAATCACGTTCGTGAAAACCTTTCTGTTTCGTAAAGAATATAATTATAGGTATTTTCATGTTGTTTTCAAGTAAAACCAATTAAAAATTCATCTCCGACCCCACTCTAATTTCCCCACAAATACCTCACGCGGGTATATTGACCTCTGGGGTCAATGACACTTTAAATTCTAAAGGGCGTTTACCCCCCGCGGTCCTTATACGAATTTCCTGTCACTTCCCAAAGTATTAACTAAAGCGCCCTTAACCTTTTTACCTTATCTTATTATCCTCTAATATATAGGGGGTTTGGGAAATTATGATGGTTTATTCCCCGATCCTAGCGCCTCTTTATAATTATATTAAATAAGTGCAATGAGACTGATTTTTTTAAAAGCACCTGTCTACTTTTTAGTATGCTTAGTCGCGGTAGTCATGAGCTCTGTTTTAAAAACGAGTATTTATTTTAAAGCATTTTTTTTTTACAAATTATAGGTATGTAAGTGTATAACGTTAATTTTTAAATGGGCCAAGTGAATTTGATATAATTTTTAATAAAAAATTTCTCTTTACAGTTTATAAGTAGAGAAACACCCTATATTCTCTCCGGGTCCCTTTGCCTCACATCCGGGTTTTTGATCGGATAACGTGGTTACTGTACCTAGCGAAGTATTATATATCTGCGTTCTTTTACCCGGTTTACCAACCTTTACAGAGGAAATGAGGTAATGTTATCCAAAGTTTGATTGTAACCTTTGTTCGTTAAAATTTGTGAAAGACACTCAAATAGTGCTATTATCATGATTTAACAGATCGAGCGAATAAAAAAAATTAGCTTTCCAAACTTTAGGGCGTGAACCTTCTCTACCCATGAATCTGATCAATTTTCCCCAAGGAACAAAGGTTCAGGGACAAATATTTGACCCGCATGCAGGCTAACAACTACAGCCCGTAACTACAACAATAGTTGTATAAGTTTTATCTTAAGAAAATGTTTGTACTTATTTGGTGTCAAATAAATATTTTCTATTTCTATAGTTAGATACACAAAACAATCTAAAATTTCAAACGAAATGTGGCAAAATGATAACTAAGTAGAAGATTTTAATCAGAAGCTGCTATTTTAACGTTTTTCATCTAAAATGAAAACCAAAATGGGAGTAATTCATTCCGCCAAACAAGCCAACTTTACGTCAGAGCGATGAATGTTTAAGCAACAAACGACAGTTTTACAGTTCTCTTCATCGCCTGCAATTTTTTAACCCCTTCTGTGAATATCTCACGGAGTTTATTGCCCTCAGGGGTCTATAAAAATAATGAAAACAACTACCATAAAACACTGAGAGGCTACGTAAGAGGCACTCTGTTTAAAACCCCCGAGGAACGGATATAAGGATGTCAAGTGACTGTGTGGTCTAGTGGACTGTGAATTTGACTAAGGTTTTATAATCATTTGATTTTAACAAAACAAAAAATTGGTTGTCTGTAACGTCGGTTTACGGACGATAGTTTAACGTGACTACGTCGTCATAACAAAACATTCGGCGCAAAACATTTGACTTTTTTGACATTTATGAATTTTTGTCATTTTTGTAATTTTTGTAATTCTTATATTTTTGTATTTCTTGACATTTTTGTAATTTGACTTTGACTCCGACTTGCATGTACCCTACTCATCAATTGATTAGACGTACGCTCATGCCGCTTGATCAAGCGTAACGTACATTGCGTCATCTTTTTCGTGCATGCACGCATCCTACTCATAAAATTATACGTAGTCACGTCAAAAAGTTGATGTCTGCATGACATAAGTATTATCATATTTTTCATATCATAACATTTTGCGGGTCATTTGACATCGGGAAGCGATGCGGCGTGCAGTACACGTCTCATGAAGCTGCTTGAAGATGATGTACTAGATCACACCATTGAGATGAGTACCTATAAATTCTTGATCATATAGCCACGAAATTAGCTTATAACGAAGTATTGTCGAAAAGCTTAAACCAAATTAGGCTAAAATCGGAACGCGTGATGAAATTAATTGCGAACTCTGTGAGGCTTCAACACGATCGTATGAAATTGAATTTCTGATAATTAAAACACAAATTTTCTGTTTACAACTGTAGAATTACTGAGGGATAAATATATAAGCGATATTGACCTTCTTTACAAACGATGACTCAGTAACACCAACACCTAGCTATCAGTTTCTGGTAGGGTGTCCCTTAAACCCAATATTATATTTAGGAGACCAGCTGGTTTCAAACGAAAAAGTAATCTTCTTCTTAAAAAATTAACAGCCGAAAATATACCTAATGGATACCAAATCACCTATCCTATCTATCAAATACATCATACTCTACAAATAGTTTATAATTAGTTTGATATTTTCTTTGGCTAAGGTGCGAAATGAGGAAAATGTTACTTAATTATTATATTCCCATCAGTCGTTTTATATGCCCCCATAAGTCTGAGTACCTAATGTGAAAAAACAAAGTTTTATTAACTTGGGATTTGGGAACAAGAAGGTTTGATCAAGGGAAGGGACCTCACATCAACCTTCGGAAAACCTCCATCAAACATCGTAAGAAGAGTGTGGACTACCCGCAAAGTCTAGTTGGCAGAGAGGTTCGATTCCCGGCCTGTCAGACATTTTAAAGGATGAATTTAAATGTCTGTTTCTGGGTCTGGCTGGGTGTTATTTGTGGTTGTTTCTGTGTATTTCCATGGCATCCCGATACAGGGAATCCTAGTGGGGGCTATGAGTGTGTTATCGTATGTGTGTGACTTCTATGAAACTAGGCCAACCAAAGGTAATTTGACCTAATGAAGACATTAACCATTTTTTGGGGAAATCATAATTTGTACATCTTCTCTACAACGTGCTTATGTCAGTTTAATCTTTATACCAGTTGCGAAATTATAGAAAACTGAAAACTTACCTATAGGTATTTTGTGGCAAGATATTTTGTAAAAATGAGATTGCAACCTCCGTGCTCGCCATGTTTCCTTGAATTTTCTGGAAATTCTCTCAATATTTGCAGTTAGATAGTATCAAATACATAATTCAACCCGAAACGGAGTGGCCAAAGATCTTGGGGTTTAAATTCATACTTTATATTCAGTTAAAATATGATTAGGTTATGTTATGTGTTATCCATATTGTATATTCTGGACCCAGAAAGAGCAAACTCATCACAATATCTTGAATTAGTTACTGTTCAAAAATTTAACTAAATTAGATTTGTTTTTGTTTTGATCTACTTTGTTAAAATGTTTCTCTCACCAAAGTCTCTAACTAGTGTACCTACTTACTTACTCTGGAAGAAAGAGCTGGTTTATGCCGTGAAATTAATAATTGTGGCAATGATAATTATTATGTTTTTAATGCATAAGAATGAGCTATGTAAAAGTATTTCCATCCATTTATCTATTATTTTCACAGAACTTGTTTCATTGAGTTTGAAGGCAGACGGCAAACGCTGTGTGCATACAAATATTTATTGACAAGTTGCATATGTATGTTACGAGCGCTACGAGCGCTACGAGCGAGGCAGTTAGCGTAGCAAACTGTCTACGGATATTCGTTGATTTTATATGCTACGAACGAAATACGGATTTCTCTCCCATTTGAGAGAAACTGAAATACGATATTTATAATACAAGAAATAGTTAGCATTTGCTGTTTTATCTGAGTTTACTAAAGATGTTGATAATAGACATTCAATCTCATTTTAGAAAGGGCCAAGTTACCTATAATATTCCAAAAATAGATCCAACGACAGAAAATTCTACTTTTTAGCTCTGTGTATATCAATTAAAGCGAACATAATAAATACTTAGTAGTTGTTACATTATTGACTCTGATCATTCACGTCTACCCCGTAAGTGATAATGGCGTGATTGCATGTAACAAGTGTATGTGGATTAATTAATATTGTCGATACTAAAATTGCTTCGTATATTTCATCCATTTCCGTAAAGGTAAAGTTAGAAATTCAGTTTGTCGGATTTGATCCTTGGATTTGACCAAATAGCCTGTAGGTATAAGAGTGGATAAATATTAGATATTGCAGCTGATGTAATGTTTAGTAACAGAAATGTTGAAGTCCCTCTCTTTTCGTGTGGATTTTTAAGTCTATCGACCCGATGAACCCTGGTGTCAGAGTTTTTAATCCGCCTAATAGCACAGCTAATAGGCCTCTTACACGACGTAACGACTTGTGTAACGACCACTAATCAAAGACAGTGACCGGGACTGATGGCTTAACGTGCCCTCCGAAGCACGAAATCCTTTTTCTTTTAGGAAAATCAGGTTATTCAGCCTACAATGTCCTAACCAAACTGGGGAAAATCCCACAAATTTATAAATGAACAAATATCAACTTTGTGTGACAATTACAGAGGTCAATTAACAATTCACATTATAAATAGAAAATTTCATCCAAGACGTTTCCCCCTCGAACTCAAACCCAGGATCTCCAAATCGAGAGTCCTTGGCTCGGATCAATAGACTACGGAAGCAGTTAAAGTAACTTTATGGTATAACATAGTAAACTATTTCCTTGACTTTGGTTTTATTACAAGGTTGTAGTAATAATTAGACCTTCCATTCAAACAGATAATACTAGGTGATGGTGGTCGATCTTCTTCAGATAAACCATCTGCGCGGTATTTAGTTTTTAGTTCCCTAGTGTTTACGCAACACATAAATTGCACTCTCTATTTCTGCACTCTCTTATTATGATGGGACAGACTGTCTGGCACTACCAGAGATAAATCAGGTGCAGGACTAACTATCATCCGACAGCATAGATCATCTTACATACATACATACTATCACGCCTTTATCCCTAATGGGGTAGGCAGAGCGAAAACGACCTGAACAAAGGTCGTTTCGCCACGTCTGACAAGTTTTGAGGGTTGTTTAAGATAGAATTGTATATTGCTGTAGTGACAGGTTGTCAGCCCATCGCCTAAATTACAACACACTGGAACCCTCGATTCCCTTAGCTGGTTTTTACAGCATGCTCGGAAGGAGATGCAGCTGGCACATTCTATGTTTTTCTATCTCTCCCAGTCCAGCATGGAAGTAGATCATCTTACTTTTTGGAAAAGCAGGTGATCAGCCTAGAATGTCGTAACCAAAATAAAAACAACAACACAGTCTTCTCCCCCGCCGCTGGGAATCGAACTCAGGACTTCCAAGTCGAGAGTCTGGACTGCTAGACCAGTAAGGCAGTTAGTGTTTAACATAGGCTACCTTACCAAACCACATAACTTTTGGTTGAAAGCAAAGTTTAAAACCTCATAAATATCACACAAAGCATAATTTCATCTCAGCAGATTTATTCTATTCAAGACAGAAAGCTAGATAAATTGTACAGAGCTCCGTATAGTATGTCCTAGTGTTTATTGTGTTGCTAAATCCGGTTTTGTCAGGTCGTAACCGGAGCAAACCGCCTTCAGTTGTCGGGAATCTTCTTAGTGCAGTAAGACACGGGTAAGACGCTTGCGTTATGTTGCATTGTGTGGTAAGAGCTTCCTGATTTTCAACAAATATTTTAAAATGCACGCAGAGTTGAAAGATTTTTAAGACTTAGTTCTAAAAGTTTTAATATAAATAAACTTAACAAATAGATAACAAGCCCTTTAAAACAACACTGCGTCTGGAAACTTATTTTTTCATATAATTATCACGATACTCGTAAATAGGTACCAACGTTCACCAAGAGATTTTTTAGGAAATGATAAATAACTTTTGACTTTCCCATACAAAATAATCACCGAGGTCAGATAATTTTTTACGATGATTTTTTAAAATTTTAACTCCTTACGATGATGTATCGAGTGAGTCCTTGTTGCAAGGTATCGATGCCTCGATGGTGCCAGCTTTGGCCTCAACTTGGCGGATACAGCCCCATAAGCTATCTGGCCCCTTAATCGCTTGCGAAGATAAGGTGCAGAATTGAATACACACGGGGGCTTATAGTGACTTAAGACGCTGCGTTTGTACCAATCACACACGACCGCAGAAAGATTATCATTATTTTTACGTGTAGTGTGATAATGGGGTCAATTCTAGGTGCCATCGCTAAAATTAAAATTAAAATCTATCTCTCTCTTATAAAATAATAGAGATAGATTGTATAAATGGCGGTTATATTTGACAGATAACGCGTCAAATAAAATCATATGAATTTCATAGAGTATAATCGAAAACCAAAGAGTATTAAATCTCATGTCCTTTTTCAAACTTTTTAATCTGACTAGAATCGAGCTCAATCACATCACATTCTTCGGGAGTACACGTAAAATTGATTAACTATTCATAAACCGAACAACATAATAGGTCGAAGGCGGAAAACAATAATGTCTTCTTCTCTTCACGTACAAAGAAATCTCAACATCTGTCATCATTAGTGTGAGAAGTTAAATATTCCATCCAGGGTTTAAAACCTCACCGTGTATAAATTTTCAAATTTGATTAAAGTCAGTTCAACAAAGCTTAGGTATTAGTATTCAGTTGAAGCAACAGGATGCAATCACACAGCAAACTACTAAACGGTGCGACGTCATATTACATTGTTACTACATTTCGGGAATGTAATTGTGTGTATGTAGAATGTTTAGCTTCGCTTTTAATACAGATAATACAGTGTTATTACAGAGAAAGTGCGCAGACAAGAATGGATTTACGAGACAACGAAATTAAATATCTTTTACGTAAAAATTCTACTCGGCTTTTTCTTTTATTTCGTTGACGTACTTTTATTTAAAAAAATACTGAAATATGCTACATTAAATACGAGGTTTTAATGTTATGTATGCTGAATGCTGATAAAAAAAAACAAAAAATATTAAAATGACTAAAAATAAAGTAAATCCATTCCGATCTAACTTGCACATTCTACATTATTTATGGACAACTATAGATGCTGAGCACTGCCTTAAATAAAGCGTTCATGTTCGCAACACGCGCCCGTACGCGCTGTGATCATTTGACCTGCCGCTAAGTCCGCACTACTACTCCGAAACTTAGCGGACTTAGCCTCAGTCCTGCTAATGACCTCGCATTTGTAACTAAAACTGTTTAGATCTTGCAACTACGTTTAGCATCGCGTTTTAGTCGGTTCAGTAGAGTATAATCAACGGCTACTGTGTCCATCTTATCGCTTTTTGGATAGCTACTTCATCTTTTCCCGTAGATATACTTATATCCATGCAATTTAGTATCTCCAAATATAATAATAGCATATTATACATTAACGTGCTTGTAATACCTTTAACTGTGCGAAACTATTTCGGTAAATAAGTATTAAAGGCAAATAAATAGCTCGTCTGATTTTGCTTTCGTTTCGAAAGATAATCTTATACAAATTAACAATTTAACGAGTCGTAATACTTAGTAATTTAGATTTATATTCAACCCTTTTGGCAGCTGTTCAAAATTTAAATTTAATTAAAGATGAGAAACCTCAACAACGAAGTTTAATATAAGTATATTCGAGATTTTTATCTTGATAAGTTGAATAGGTTTCTTCAGATAAGAATGTTTGTAATCAAATGTCTTGCCTTATCAGATTCTCGAAATTATTCCTAACGCTATTTAGAAAATCTTTATGTTATCAAGTGGATTTTCAAGTTGACGAACGACCCCATTTGGAAAGTAAAAACTGTAGAGTCGGATATTTATTTTGCAACGGGTTTATTTTTCACATTTCTAAAGATTTTAGAAATATATTTTGTCAAAAACCATAAATCCATATATAAGTAGTTCAGTTTCGTTCAGTTTGCGGGAAGCTATACTTTGCAACTGGTATTACTATAATATAGCCTTTTAAAATGAGTGTCTAATCCGTGCACCTCACAGCGCCTGCAGCTATCAGCCGAACGAAGGTATCAGCACTTGATTTATGCGTTCAATTGAAACTTAGCGCCAGTATATCACTGGCGTTGTGTGAACTATTTCACAGTTAGCTGGTCGCGTGTTCGATGCTCGTTTGACAGATGTTCTGGACAGGGTTAAGGTAACGACTGTTTCATGAGGAGTGATTGGAAACACTGCAGTTTGAAACTGGACTAGTCATTTATTAACATGTTTTTTGATCGTCCTAAACAGAGACCATGAAATTTTTGAAGTGAGAACTTCTTTAGCAGCGTTGTGCACTTTTTGGTATGGGTGAACAGAGGCCAAGCAAGAGGCCAAGTAAAATGGCCGATCCGCGACAGATCCAGAATCCCTAACTTCTGGTCACACACAAATTGTATGCAAACAAAGGCTAAGCAAAATGGCCGATCGCGTCACACCAGAGTTGCGTTTTAAAAACCTACTAGCGCTGTCTGAAACGTGGAAAGAAAATGTGTTTTTTGAAGTGATAACTTCTGCTGGCACTCCCGGAGTGCAACCCGTATTTTTTATATTTATGAGGTTTGCTCAATTTGTTTATGATAACGTTATATTTGTATTACCAATCACTTAACACCATTTGAGATAGGAATGTTGCTTGGAAGCTCTAAATAGTTGTTAGCAATGGAGCCATCATAATATCCTTAAGCATTCTTCTTCTTGTCGAATCGATCGTAATGGCTTATATTAATTTCGACCAGTACTCCGCCAAACGCACTCCTAAAGCATTGGCATTCCTATACAGCATTGATACTCAGACAGCTGCTTCGCAGTTATGTCACAAAGACTCGCAGTCAGATGTGGAATTCTGTCTCCCGGTCACAGGACATTCGCTACACATTCAATGCGAATGGCGGCGGAGCGCCTGAAGGCAGCTAAAATAAAATTCTTCTTCTTTTTAAGTAGGTTTTGAGTCAATCGACCGGATGAACCCCGACGTCAGAGTTTTTAAACCGCCATAGCTAATAGGCCTCTATCATGGTTTGGATCACTATAAAAGACAGCGACCGGTACCGACGGCTTAACATGCCAAATATCAACTTTGCCCCCCTCCCCCCTGGGAATCGAACCCAGGACCTCCGGATCATGAGCTCATGGCTCAGACCACTAAAACTAGACCCATGGAGGCAGTTAAAACAAATTAATAAAAATGTACGAGTACTAACCATGTCTCCCATAAGAGCGACCGGCGGCGGTGGAAATAAAAGTAATCAGTAAGGGTTGCTTAATAAGAGTACAAGTTCTATTCCTTTCGCTCCCCTTTCTCATGAAGTATAACTTAGTGACAAAACTGGTATTGTAAAGCACTAGGGGTCGTATTTATAAAGCGATTTCAAGATTGAGAACAATATTAAGTGTGGATTTGACAGTCCGTTTTGTACTGAAATGACATTTCTGATACGAACTCAAACTCGCTGTCAGTCTCAAGAGCTGATTAAAATTACGAGCCTAAGAGATTATCCCAGTAGTTCTGATGGGCTGGCTGTATACCTAAAGTACCATCTCTTACTTAGCGAGGGTATTTCAGGACTCTCACAAACTTGCTGGAGATTATACAACTTGAGATTCAATCTACCTGCGACTGCTGGTAAGCGAACTCGCGGGTTACAGGCACACTGGGACAAAAAAAAAAGGTTTCGTTTATTAGACGCTTAAAATTACTTAATACTGTAAGAGGAGGTAGGTATGCCTGTGCCATGGATCGACGCCATTTTGATCGAGACTGTAAACCCACTAATGTAATGTATAAGGTCGTAACCTCATAGGTACATATAATGGACTTCAGAGGGTTGTGTAGACTTACATGCTTCTTCTTCATTCAAGATGGATGTTGGCTAGTTGAGTACTATGTACTACAGTAATCTTTGGAATTTAACGGTCAAAGTCCCGGCTCTGCCTAGGCATGCGCCGATAAAATTTACGTTAAAGAACAAGATAAGTAGAAGTGGAGACACTTAACAGGGTGTATAATAATATATAACATCTGTTTGCATAGTTATTATGTCTTTATTTAAATGTTATTGCCGCAACGACTGTTGTGCCTCGAACCTAAAACAAATCAGGCTCTGCCGGCGCTCGAGATACTTACCAAGTTGTTTGGAATTAAGCACGGAATAGACGACGGCTCTTTTTGGAAAACTACTTGCCTTATCTAGCAGTTTTCGGGAAATTTATTGTAATATAATTTTATAATAATAGTTTATTTCAAGATCTAGACGTAATTGGTATCATATCATTATGCTTTCTGAGCATTTCACTAAACATTCAAGACAGAATCATCTGTTTAACACATCGTAAATATTCGAATTTATTGTCCACAAACCCATGCTTTCAAATCTTTGCGATCGCGAAATCATGTCAAAGCACTTCGCACACCTCCCATAAGCACCTACACACTTGTTTTACAGTTTCTCATAAAAACTTGGCTCAACACTTAACCGACTTAAGAGCAAGTTGGACACGAGAGGTCATAACTCCGACTAAACCCGCGCAATCCAACGATATATGATTATGAGACGTACCTGTGTGGTAAGTACAGTTAGAGAAGTTTTCCATATGGAATAACTAAGTTTTTAGGAGAACGCTTTTTTATTAGTTTTCTTGAATCCGAAAGCTTCAAGTTTTATTTGCGATGAAAGTTCAAGAAGAATTTTTAAGATCTCAGAAAGTGGGATTGTAGATCGAAGTTGTAGTGAGCTTAATATTGAGGTATCTATCAATTTTCTGAAGATATTTTAAGAGGTACTTAGAATACTGTCAATTTCCTAAACTTGTTCTACAAAGTATAATACGTTTCGAAAGGTAACACAATACAATATTACAGTTGATGGCAAAGTTGTCTATAGAAGGCGTCCACTAAAAATGAAGTCTTTTTCATTTCATTATCCACAATATTTAAAATAGGTACTTCACCTGGGGGTATGGCATAGCCATGGACCTTTGGATAAACCAAAGCACATTGAATGTATTCGAAGCAAGTTTTGGTGGCAAAGTTTCCATTCAAAACACTTTTATCTTTAGAAAGCTTTTAAAAATACCTCCGCTTACCGAAGCAAGAACTCTCCCAAACTGGGCTATAAAATTAGAATGAACCATTCTTGATAATCACATCGAGCTAAGGCAGATGTTCAACCACAGGTCCGTATTCAGATACTATCGTCGACACAC
The DNA here is from genome assembly GCA_029255725.1 of Scrobipalpa atriplicella. NCBI lineage: Eukaryota > Metazoa > Arthropoda > Insecta > Lepidoptera > Gelechiidae > Scrobipalpa > Scrobipalpa atriplicella. The sequence continues at coordinate 28,481 of JARACY010003195.1, forward strand.
TTAGCCAAATTGCGCGCAGCGTTATGAACTATACACATGGACCAACCACATTTGACCGCGCTACAGGAAATTCCAGGAAATATTTTCATGATGTGGAAGAAGCGTTTTGTGATTAAAACAGGCAATGGAGATACTGACTGTACACCAAGCAAAATTAAGTAGGTAAGTGGACTCGGGCACAGAATATATAATAGTACTAGGGTACTAGGCCAGAAAAATGCTAGGATGATGAAAAATGGAATGAACGAACGTCATATTATCATGGATGGATCTGATTCTATGCTTAGAGGCCTGCTGCTGTATTATGTTTGTGTCTCAGAAACCTGAGGGTACCTACAAATTACTGTTGGTTTAGAAAATTAAGATAATATTAATTTGCATTTACATAAATATTATTTAATATATTATTCGGTATCGAGTAAGTGGCTATTAGGTTATTTAGTTTTTAAGTCGTCTAATTGTAACAACTATGGTACCGAATAAATGCTTTATCTATCTATCTATCTATCTAAATTAACAGAACATGAACCACTTACCAGAGTCCATCGGGTTTTCCAACTCGATATCCCAAAGAACAGAAGAGGATTGTATTGAAACTTTGACTCACTAATAAGTAGGTATATTGTGATGAAACTCGATCAGGTTGTGTGTGTAACCCGAAACCTGTCTTGGGAGGGAAGCCAAGAGGAGGGGCCGTCGTTTAAGGTAAGAGGGGGTTGAAAGCTTACGGCTTCGGAATACTCTAACGGCATTTAAGTTTTCAGAGGGTCTTAATTTGACATTTATTTAATGTGAAGCCGGAGAGATTGTCCGGACGAGTTCAAAATAATGAAATATGATTCAGGATGAAGCTAAGCTTTTGGTAGCTGATTTGCGTAGCTTAACGAAGCATAATATAATATTAATTGTCTTCGTTTCGGTTTTAACACTCAAATTGGGACCACACACAATGACGGACGGATCATAATAAGTTCGTCTACTATCTCGTTCGTCTACTCTCATTACCGTTTCTTTCTTTTCTCTCAAGACAGAAAATAAGCAAATAAGGGTCAATAAATAATGATTATGTTCTAAACGGGTCAACTTTACTGCTCGTTCTATTTAAATAAACAACTCTACCATTTCAAAATTTTAATATTTCAAGAAATTCAAAACACAACTCGACATTAATCCCTTCGAATGCGTTCTATAAACAAAACAGGCTGTTTCTATGATATGAATAGAATGGATCTGTACAGTCTAGACAAGAAGGCAACTCGGCTTGTAATTATAGATGGAGGCACTGGACCGGACAGCAGACGTCAGATAGCAAATAGTAAACCAGTTGTAGTGGAGTATTTTAATCGGAACTGCTTGACAGTGCCGCGTTTACATTAGGATAGTAGGAAGTGGGGCTAATAGATCGAAGAGCTGACGTCAGATACCAAATAGTAATCCAGTTGTATAGTGAACTATTTTAATCAAAACTGCTTGACAGTGCCACGTTTACATTAGGATAGTAGGCAAGTAATTGAAAATGGAGCTTCTATTTCGGAGAGCTGACGTCAGATAGCAAATAATAGGTAAACTAGTTGTTTTGAGTAGATTTTCCAGATGATTTACGACTCAATCGATCCTTGTATCAAAATTTGTGTAAGGGCCTATCAAGGAGGACCTGTTTGACGCCAACCATAAGACTGTTGATGCGGCCACGTTCTGGGCATCAAGAATTCAAAGCCATTGACTCGAGAACGAGAAGAAGAACTATCAAAGACAGCACTTTACCTGAAGCACAGAATCAACGAATCAACTTTTTTACAGACAAGCACGTGATTCTGTCTGCATTGTTCTAAATAAATTAAATAAAATCTTACTTACTTACACATAAGCTGGTAAGACAAAAACTTTGTTTTCCTCTAGTAGGATTCAAACCTACCCCCGCAAAATTGGGGGCCAAGGTTTAAACCACTAGACAGTGACTGTCTCAGTGTAAACAGTAGACTAACCCGATTATAAGAGGCGAGACGTCGGTGAAAGACCTGCAAATCTAGTTTTCATAACCCATTGGAGCCAGAGTCTAGACTTGACAAAGACATGTTTATTTTACAACTAAATATACGAATTTATTCACCGGTCTTCAGAACTTTCAACCCCTTCTTTTCAAATAAAGTTCTGATTCTGATTCTGATTCTTCTTAGCTTGAATGTGTGCGACAATCAACTCGTACTATATGAGGCGTCTGGACGAATCGGTTAGATCAGAATAATACTTTTTGGGCCCGATTCGGCGGGACACGATTTAACTATAAATAATATCATATCTGTAATTTTCTGGCATTAAAAAAATAATAATAGAAAAGTACAGAAAAAGCAAAGAAAGTATGTACATCATAAACTTCTTAAAAAAGAACACAATTTACTGTAATGAAGATTCTTCAAACGACGTAAAGAGAAAAAAAAAACAGCGCAGAACTTCATCGTTCTTTCTCCACAACTTATTTAATCCTCATTCCTGCAGTGTGACCATGCGTGGCTGAATGCGGTCATCATGGCAGTTAGTCAAAGATAAATAGAATAAGTTGATTTTGAAACTGATCATTTTCCTCCTAGAATCGTTGTAGTAAGTTTTTTTTCATATTTTGACCTGTATCCTTGGGGAAAGTTTTTTTTAACCTTATATGGGGTGTAAGTGACAGCTTCCCGCAAACTGATAGGCGTCAGTTTGTCAACGAAACTGAACAACTTTCGCAACAAAATTATTTAAGGAAAAAAAAAACGGCTCTTCCGCATAAAAATCGTCTGAGGTGTTAAATTGTTCAGGTTCGATGTGGTTTCCATGATTGAGCAACTCTTAACAGTTTACCAGAAGCTGTCCTTACATTCTATATAATATTTCTAAAGCCTATTTTAGTTTGTGTTGCGATTTAGGAAGTTTACGTCATTATAAATTTATAACAAACTGGGTCTATAATTTTTCTGAAACAAACTTTGTTTATTTTGTCTGGACTGGAATAATTATATCTAATTCATAAGTCTCAGCTAAATAAATACATTTTCTGATAAAATTTGTGGAAGTTTTTGATAATGTGGGAAAATTGGGAGGATCAAGACCGATTTAAATTAATATTTAGACGAAAGCAATTTTTATTGTCAACCAAGGGAAGTAAATCCAAATCATTGAGGAAATTCAAAATCTAAACAATCGGAGTTTAGTATTTTTTTTTGTAAATTTTCATGTTTTTTCTTTTCAACATCGGCAGGGTTTTCTGTAGCTCTATGGTAGTGGTAGGATTTAAATTTTAGTGATGGTCACACCGCGTTCCTTTCAAAAAGCTATTAGCGCCGATATTAAACCGGGAAGAAAGGCCGAAGAAATGAACAATTTAACTTCAAAGGAGCCGCCCTGTACGGGGGAAATCTTGAAATATTCGCAAGTAATTGATTGCGTTCTACGAATTAGTTTCAGAGGCCAAAGATAAGAATGTAGGTGACGGGAAATACTGGAAAGATAAATAATTTAATTACCTACAAGTTTTTTTTATTTTTTTATCTTTATTTAAGGAGCTTTTTCAGACTTGAAAATTTCGCTCCGTAATAACCACACCGTATGGTACATAAAACAAAACACAAAACAAAAAAAATATACAATTAGGTATGAAACATTCCACATTATAACAGTCAAAGTGCAGCCTTGTAAATTTAAATTAAATATTTGGTGAAATCAGACATCGGACAGGCCAACAAAGCACTGTTGCATTGGCCTCTCTGATGATATCAAAGCACTACAAGTTTTTATGTTGACATTTTTTCGTTTCAACAAGTCGTTTTTTTTCTTTGCTTATTTTTTGTTACATGATTGATTCGTAAAATTAATAAAATTTTCCATAATATTGAACTTAATTTTTTTAAAAGAAATATATACTGGGCAGCAATCATACAAAATGGAAAACTACATTAAATAGTATAAAGTTATCTTATATCCATTAGGGCATACTTGTTTACCATTTTATTTACCATACTCACTTTACGCGGTACCTTACCTACTTTGATATTCATAGCAATGGTTAACCTCCTATGAAGTTTAACCTCCAACACAATCCGTGGCAATCCACCACAATCAAAGTTGTATAAGCCGTGCGTTTAAAGAAACGATCTGAAAATGGCGTCCGTTCGCTTCGTGATTGGTCCGCCTCGCATGCGTTCTCACTCTACCTAATAGAGAGTGAGCGAGAACGCATGCGAGCGGTCGCCATTTATAGATAGTTTCTTTATGTGCACGGGTTATATTTTAAAATATTTTCTATCAAAATCATGAAATACTCCTACAGTACGAATATCTAGCAGCTTCTAGTAGCGATATTTTCGCGTCAGCTGGCGTGGCGTCGTATCTGGTGCAATCCTTTCCCGCAAACGAATCGAACCGCGACACCTCTAGCGCGGTGTAGATCTGTCGCGGCATTAGGGCAGATATTTCTAGTTGGCCTGGAGATATAAGCGTGGAGAGTGGTCTAGTGGTGTGAGCCATGGGCTCCCGATCTTGAGGACGTGGGTTCTATTCCCATGGGGGGAACTCAAAGTTGATTTTTGACAATTTATCACTTTGTGAGGTTTTCCGGCATTTCACTTTGTTGTGATAGTTAATAGTTGAATTTTCAATAAATCTATACCATGGTTAGCTTCTTTAAAATATGGAAAACAACTAGATTCATAGATATAACCTAAAAATACTATGATTACACCAGGAAATCATCAGAAATATTATGAAAAATTGGCGTCTCAATGCCGAATTTCAACAACTGTGACATTTCTATGAGCTTGGAAACAGCAAATGTTATATCGAATTCACCGTATAATTATGAAGAACATCATAATCAACTCTGTTTTTCAATACTTTTTGTGTACATTGAGATATATGCAAAAATATACGAAATCGGCTTGAAACAGCCCCATGCTAGAAAAGGACAGAGCGCGCATTCTGTTATTGGTTTGAAAGGGACAGTTGCCCTGAGCACATAGACCCTTAAGGATATTTATAAATCAAACTTTCTACGTGTAACTTTCAGTAAGTTAATTCTGGTACCGACTAGGTATCGTTATTGGTATGGCCAACTAGAAAATGTTATCCTAATAATGACCTCCCAAAATGCGAAGAAAGCTGGTTCGGGACAAGTTCACAATACAAATGAAATTCTAGATGATAAGGTACAAAATAAGGAAAACTTACTTGGGTTTAGCCGTAATAGTTGTAGATAAATACAAGAACCACACTGCAAATCCAGTTCAATTGTGTAGAAAGTCCATCGGGCATAATTTCACTTTCACAAAATGTTTTAGAGTTTATCAGTTCGAAAATAAGCAAAACCACTCAGATTTATGTGCACAGATAATTTTTATGAATTAGTTATTATTTAATTTCATGGAGCATGCTCACACGCGCGCGCGATCAGGAAGTAATCTAGCGGAAGCGCATGCGCCATCTTGCTTTTCCTTTTTTTTATTTTTAGGCTGTGGTGTATGGTCCATACAGCCATTCTTCTGTTTCCTTCGACGATTGCAACTTAAAAGCTAAAACATCACATGCATTGCAAATTGGCCCAAATAGGTATATATCATAATATTCTCTTCCTAGGGTTGTAATGTTACACCTAGTTTCGCATTACCGGCTCGATAGCCCTGTCATTACCCGGCGGCACAAAGCGGTTTGCGCGCTGGCCCGTTTACGCGGTCATTACCCATCGGTTACATGCAGCCGCCTGATAAACATTTGCCGTCGACTCGCAAAGAAGAAGAAGAAGATGCAGCCTCCTGGCACATCCATGTAAAAACTCGATTTCGTGTCTGTAGAGAGGCATCTTCTTTTAGAGTAGGTTTTCGAGAGAACGACTCGATGAATACTGTTGTTGGAGTTTTTAAAGCGTCTATAACAGCTGATAGGCCCGTAACTTAGTTTATGAAACTACCGCTATCAAAGAGAGCGACTGGGATCAGCGAGTGCGAAAACGAGCCCTCCGAAACACGGAATACTATATTTTCTCCCAGACAATCAGGTGAATAAGCCGGAAAACCTCACAAAGTGATAAATTGTCAAAAATCAACTTTGAGTTCCCCCCATGGGAATAGAACCCACGTCCTCAAGATCGGGAGCCCATGGCTCACACCACTAGACCACTCTCCACGTTCTGGGCATCAAGAATTCAAAGCCATTGACTCGAGAACGAGAAGAAGAACTATCAAAGACAGCACTTTACCTGAAGCACAGAATCAACGAATCAACTTTTTTACAGACAAGCACGTGATTCTGTCTGCATTGTTCTAAATAAATTAAATAAAATCTTACTTACTTACACATAAGCTGGTAAGACAAAAACTTTGTTTTCCTCTAGTAGGATTCAAACCTACCCCCGCAAAATTGGGGGCCAAGGTTTAAACCACTAGACAGTGACTGTCTCAGTGTAAACAGTAGACTAACCCGATTATAAGAGGCGAGACGTCGGTGAAAGACCTGCAAATCTAGTTTTCATAACCCATTGGAGCCAGAGTCTAGACTTGACAAAGACATGTTTATTTTACAACTAAATATACGAATTTATTCACCGGTCTTCAGAACTTTCAACCCCTTCTTTTCAAATAAAGTTCTGATTCTGATTCTGATTCTTCTTAGCTTGAATGTGTGCGACAATCAACTCGTACTATATGAGGCGTCTGGACGAATCGGTTAGATCAGAATAATACTTTTTGGGCCCGATTCGGCGGGACACGATTTAACTATAAATAATATC
>JARACY010003196.1:0-35232 GCA_029255725.1 Scrobipalpa atriplicella
AATATGTTAAATACGATCAATTCGTTTTTTGGAAAAATACGTAGGTAGTGGATTGTGAACGTGAAGTGTAGTTCAGTGAGTGTGAATTGACTTTCGGATCTGTTGCTTCTGGTATGTTTTCAATATTTATTTATGTATCAATATTACATGATTAGGTATATTTCTGAGCTTTATTATCTTACAGACGCCTGCCACCGTCTAAGTAATCTGTGCAGTAGGTGTGTAAAATATAGTATGCTCCTCGGGAATAAATGTGTCTTCGCCTTGGGCAGACTTGAATCCCTCGCTACATTCAGGATTCTTGTCATAATTCCCTCGCTTCGCTCAGGAATTAAAGATTTAATTCCCTCGCTGCGCTCGGGAATTAATCCTAGAATCCTTCATTCCGCTCAGGATTCAATATGCTGCCCGTGACGTTAGACACTGCTTTATTCCCTCGTTGCCTAATATACTATTGCGTATTCGATAGAAACTAGCGGATCTCATCTTCCTGTAGAGTCGGTCTATTGGTTCTGTACTTGCTCAATTTCAGGAAGTTGCTATATTATCGACGTATTTACTAAGCTGACATTACACCTAATGCAATACATATTTGTATAGGTAACTTCACACCTGTATCCCTTACGGGTTAGCCACTCTAAGAAGATACAGCACTTATATTGATAGTTAAACGCCACTTAGTTGATAATATAAAATCCTTTTATGAAAACTTCTATTATGATATGAGATGGCTTTGATAATATCATAAAAATACTATAGTACAATACTGTGAATAAAACTCTTCGTCATTTTATATCAGAACAGAAACAAAGAACTTAATTACTCAATACAAAACTATTGATTGGAAGTTAGCCAATAGCTAATAAAAGATCAGGAAGTCATCGATGTATCTAACTAAATATTAATTTCTCTATGACTGTACAAAAAGATGATCACTTTGGTCACAATTCAACCTCTCAAAAGATATTTTTATTAGTATGCCATTGATATTTAAAATCTTGCATTATTAAATCTTCGAATAACATAATTTCCATAACGCATTCTACTATTTTATATTTATGAGGAGCTTCTAACCTTCGCTGATGATAATCGTACATCAGAATGCTTTAGATTCCTCACGGCCAATCTGCTCTAATAATCTTGCAACTTTACCAAATAGGTACATATTACACTTCTGTTTTAGATTTAGATAGTAAAAATTTGGAAACAGCTCACAATTTTGTAATATTCATATCCTTTAAAAGTCCGTCATTACCAAGAGCATTCGTTTGCGATTGCGAGCAACCAGCGCGCGCATTAGGCTTTACACATGGCGTGTATGTATAATCTATGCGCACGCATGTTGCTCGCGAACGAATGCTCGCGGTGAAGACGCACCTTAAAGTTAACAAGTCCAAGATGATGGGATGAAGAATGCTCTACCTATTTATTGCCATCGAAGAACAACAACACAAAAAATAAACGCTCATTCATCGACGCAACGCAACAAAAATCAGCTAAGCAGAAGTATAAATCATAGTCAATCCACACAAAGTCTCTTTACCCAACTGCATCATTTTAGGAGCGAAATAGACGGGGAGGCTAATGACTACTCGACTGATGATGCCATGGCTGTCACACTGTTGGTTGCGTAAACGCAGTGTTGCATTTGCAAACCACGCAACAGTACACGCACAACATAGAAGCTGAACTACCTACGAGTACCTAAAACTAAAGAATATTTACAGTACTTATTACTAATAGGTATTCAGAAAAAATAGCTAATATACATTAACAAGTATCTAATCTCTACATCAACGTAAAAGAAAATATGATGTTGGACGTACCTACTTCAAACACTGCGTCACAAAGAAGCTTTTCCATTCATAGACATAATCCTATTGGAAATATTTGAAAACATATTATCCTATTGATAATATGAACACACGTAATCCCATTGAGAATTCTTGAGAAAATACTAGCTACGTTTTGCATGATGCAGTGGTGCAACAGAGTATAACTAATGGTGTAACCATGTATTGTTTGACCACACAAAGCGCATTGCTAATTATGCTTGAAGGAGAAACTGCGATAAAACTGACATTTATAGCTTTATTTTGCATTGACATAGCTTTATAGGTGTGCTTACTCGTTACATAATCATAGGATTGAAGTAACTTATCAAATAATTTGTTTAGCATGTTTTGATTTGAACGAGCTAGTACTCGTATTTGGTGGAGTCATATGTTTAAGTTTTCCGGCACCATCAAACCTAAACATTTTTGAGAAATTTTAAGTAGTGAATTGTAGAAGAGTAGGTTAGATTTAGTTAATCCATACTATCATGTTGAAGTTAGTATTTTGCAAATATTGCAGTTATTGTACAAAGACAGTTTATCCGAAGTTGTGCTAGAATCTTTAATGATTAGGATGGTGGATATGAAAATAGTAGAGTTGAATTAAATCGTAAAATGTATAAAACCTAATCAAATATAGCATTACAAAACTTGCAATATATCCAAGTAAGTACTTAGCACTTTGTACACATTCCATGCATATAGCAGTGCCGTAATATAAACTGCACTCTCTCATTGTGTATAAACAGACCGAGACCCAGATTGTGTAATTTTATATTGAATTGACTGTATATTCTGTGGTATGGTATGCAGGCGATATTAATTCCCCTGAAAACTTGTAAATTGTTCATTAAATTATTTATAAAATAAAAGCAATCGAAGTTTTCATTAAATAAAAGTCGTCGTTGGGGCGCGTGGGTATGAGTAAGTAGGTACATTTCAAAGTTAGAGTGAACAGGCAGGCATCTTCTGGGTGAGCTCGCCCCATCGTCCGTCGACTCCGTCTCTATCGCTCCCGACTTAGACTGGAGTCAAGAGCAAACCCATTTTCTAAAAAAATAATATTTGCCAAGCTATAAGTTTACTACTATAAGTTTGTGCAATTTATATTAACTTATTAATTTGGCACACTATTATTTAATAAAACATTTGACATTTATTGATCTTATTGTCAAACGTTATAATTATTTATCACAGAATATTTGACAAAGTTTTTACTTCATTTAAACATTTGGCATGTCATATTATTATTTTGATCAATATGAGTTATGGGACTATGAGGAATACTCCCATCTCTGCCCATTCGCTGTATTTACTCCTAGTTTAGTGACAGTGCCATAACAAGCATTTTCTGGGTGAGTTAGTTCCATCGTCGACTCTGTCACTGTCATCCCTCACCTTGTGTCTAGAGTCAAGAGCGAACCCAACTCTAATAAAAAAATCTTATTTAATAAGTAAATAGAATGAAAAATAAGGACAGACGATGATGAGACCAGCCTTGAGTTTCATTCTAAGTGGTCTACATAAACATACAATAATTAAGTGCTAACACTAACTATATAGAGTATTTATCTATCACTTGTCACGCAATCTTGATATACAAAGCAGATAAAAAAAATTGATGATTCATCCATATATCCTGTTTATTTTCATATGTACAAATCGGAGTCTGTGAACAGTTATTAACACGTAAAATGCCTCGAAAATTCTGTATTTAGTAAATACCTATTATACAAAGACTCTTTCGCCAAGTATTGGGCTGTAAATCTTTACTTTAAACAACACGTTATCGAGTAATAACGCAGGACCTATTAAGGCATAACACGTTATGCATATGAATCCCATAGATAGATCATAGCAATTTTTGTAAAGCCTTAGGACATATGAGGCCCGTATTTATAATCAGCTCTCAAGAGTGACAGCGAGTTTGAGTTCGTATCAGAAATTTAATTTCAGTACAAAACGGCCTGTCAAATCCGTACTTACTTACTATTGCTCCCAATCTTGAGATTGTTTTAAAAATACGGGCCATAATTATGTCCATCTACAAAAGGGTTTGAGTTCGCTCCCTTTCAACCATAGATAGGTACTCAACTCACACAATCACACGTCTCAACACCATTGGCATTGCACTCTCAGTTATGGCAAAGTTAATGTCGGGTACATGCCACATGGCATTAAGAGTTCCTATTGAACCGGCATTGTGTCAGACGGCCTTCGAAAAGGAGCACGGAGTACGAACGGTGGTCTGTTTACGTATTGTTATGATATGTCACCTCCTTATGGTGTCGTCGTAGTATCTGAGTATTGTGCTTGTAAGTATTCGCAGTCGAGTTTTGTGCAGTAGCTTTTAACTAGCCTACATCTACACTACAATATAATATTACCTACCAGCTTTCCGTCCCAAGATTTCATTCGCGACTAAAAGAGTTTTCGGTATGTATGAGTTATTTTTCCTCGGTGAAAAGTAACCGCGGTGAATATTGAAAACAGACTTTTTATCCCGAAAACTATTTCATCACATCTCATAAAACCGAACTTGAAAATAAAAAGTAAATGTCCCTTCCTGGCCCCGAATTCCCAAACGCTACGAAATTGCTATGACTCTACGACCTGCTACGAAGGGCTACGGGATTCAGGATAAAGATTATTATTGTTTTTTTTTTCACAGCCTGATGCTTTACAATCAAAATTATTCAACTCGGCTTTCAAAGAAAGTTTAATCTACGTGAATAGAATACATCAATAAAATATTACAGATAAAATAAAAGTAAATATGTTGAGTTAATTCTCCGAAACCCTATCTTGTTGTCTGTCTGTAACTTTAATGCCAATTTATTTATTATTGAAATCCTCAATCATCTCTGAATATTTTTTAAAGTCTGTATCAAGCTCAAGATATCAACACATTTCTCAATCCTAAAGTTTCTTTAACTTTCTCTCCACTTATTAAGTTGCGTAATTTTACTTTAATTCAGGAATGTAATTTCGTGAACGTTTTATGCAATTAAATTAAATTAAATGTTTGCAAAAGGAAGTAGTTAAATTTTATGGCTACTTGCGACGTAATTTTTATATGCTTTTAAAACAAGATGAGGGTTTTATAAAAATCGTCTTAATTATGAAGCATTTAGCACCCGCGGTTTAAATAACTATAGGTATCCCGAAATATGCTTATTTCCGTAGTAAAATATAATTTAAATTTTGCCTTTTGTTACCTACTTCTGAACAATGCAGGTAATATTATTTTCTTATAAGTATTATGTCAATAAAATCTAAATAGGTTCAGTGGTTTTCGAGGTTAGGCATCTATTTATAAATTAAATACAAATCTTTCCTCAAGATTAATTATTCTGTGTCAAAATGTACCTACTAATTTATTGTTATGAAACTGAAAACAGTATTATTTTTATTGAGATAAGATAGCTAATCACTGTTAATACGTATGTAGTAGGTATCAGAATTCGCAAATTTTATAATAATGCAGATAAAAACTATTCCTTAATCATGTAAAGATATTTAATAGAAAACGATTAATTAGGCTTAACAAAAACTAATCGTCGTGTTACGTCAACAGTTCCTTAGGACAAAAAACAAAGATAATAATAAAATTATGTAACTACAACCGAAAGGGTAAGTAAATCGAACCAAAATTAAAAGAAAACGAAGTACAAACTAAGGCTCGTATTTATAAAGCGCAATTGAGGTAATTTTGTACTGGAATGACATTTCTGATACGAACTCAAACTCGCTGTCACTCTTGAAAGTTGATTATAAATACGGGCCTAAGTGTTTTGACTCAGTCTTAACTTCATCACATGGTGAACCATTATTAAGTAGTTGTTGAATAATAGAATAATTCTCTTTTTTTAAGTTTAACTGAATCAGTAGTCGATCTAGTAGTACCTTAGGACAAGGATCTGGATTTCTTGTCTTAGATTCGATTCCTTGGACACAGAAATAGGATACCATCCCTTAGTATTTATTTGTATCCAGCAAACTGATAGGTGTTGCTTAGTCAACGATACAGAACAACTTTCAGCAGGAAATTCTTGAAAAAAGTTTTGGCATCCACATGTCTGATCGAGGTGGTTTCTGAAAGATTTTTCTTGTGAAAGTTCTTTATTTTCGCTGACTGAACAATCCCTATCAGTTTGACCCGTATGTAGGTATGTAGGTACCAGTTATATACCTATACATAACAGTCATTTCGTTTACCTAAATATAGATACTCTATTGTTGACATCCATCATTTTGAAATATACTTCAAACATGTTGGAATATTTTCACAACACTAACGTTTGTTTACATTACCTACCTACACTCTTGCTATTATAGCGATCTCGATAATGTTCGAACAGCATATTATGGACTGAGATAAAAAAAATCCAAAGCCTATATAAAAATAATGTAAAGTCGCCTTTTCAAAGTGATTAACAAGAATTATTTTCTTTCTCTCCATAGTTTTGGTATGTAATGCAAGTACCTTTGCTCGACATCGGTTTAGTTTAAATTTAATATGGCTAGCTTGTTTGATTTTATATTAATAGGAGACCGTGTGTTAAACAAATCAAGTAATTGTAATTTTAAATAGTTAGGTGCCTATACATAAAGTAACATTACGTAAACCACACAATAACATTTTAAATGTGATTTCCATTGAATACTTTGTACCTACCTACCTATTTTCTTTTTTAAAAACTTCTTCATTTTCTAGATAAGGAACTTACCAAACAAAATCCGGAAGAAGGGCTTTTTAAATCCAGTGCCACTTTAAAAAAAAAAAGTCTTTATTTTTTTCAGTCACGAAAAAGCCGGTTGGCGCGCAGCGCTCTGCCGCGTATGTATCGCGTGTGTGGCGCTGTGGTAAACACTGGCTGGTAACACTGCAGCGACACACGGGGCGGAAGCAGGGCCGCTGGTGGGGTCTCAGGTGATTGTGCCCGCCAGGCCCGGCTGAAGGATCACGCTGATTACAAGCAAAGATTCCGAAAATGTTTGTGGGGTTCTAGCTTATTAGTAAAATGGCGTAGGCAAGATAAGATAAATAATTTACCAGCTTATCTTTTAAATACGTTATTTAATATTCTTTACCGATAACCAATTTAATCTTGTTGCTATTTGTTTTGCCATGCTCCCCAATAAATAAGGACACCTGAAGAATGAGCTTTTGTATTCATGAACTAATAATGAGCTTATTTAGTTCAAATACAATTTTCAAATATAAAACAACAAGATTACTTATTTCAATGGGTTCAAAACCCTTAGGGTTTGATGCTAATAAAAATATACAATATAAAAAATCATATTTTTAAACAACAAATAAATAACATTTTAAGCCCGGTTGTAAACAAAAATTAGTCCCAAAACCATAAAAAATGGTATTTTATGAATTTTGCAACCTATTTTTGGTATTTACGAGTCGGTGTTCGTCACTTCGTAAAGCCTACATTTTGTTTTTAGGTCCAAGGCAGTTCACCTGACCTAAAATCCCGTCGTGTGTTTATTTTGTTTCATGTAGTGCCCTTGAAGTCTTCAAGTCTTCACCATTTGCTTGTTTTGCTGACGACATGTTTGCAAGATTGGAGAGGTGGTGAGTGGTAAGTAAATTTAAAGTTGCTAAGCTAGTTTACTATTTATAGGGAGACTATAATTATTGTTCATATTTAAATAAAATGACTTAAAGTTACCTAACGTATTGACGTAGGTATAAAGGGCACTTGACAGTAAAATAAAAACATTATATTTTGCCCTTTGAATTAAGTGTGCTGATTGCTAATATTATTATTTATTGTTACCAATCTTGTCTAATCTGGGTAATCGGATTTCGCTTGATAATTATCGTATTATCCGTTAATTTAGTAAATGTATGGGTTAACAACGGTATGTAAATATAATTATCTTCGTCGAAGCATAGATACTTAGATACCTACACGTGTTTATTGTAATTGTCACATTGCCAAATTTAAAAAGTGATCTTTTTAAAGTTATCAGTTCGAAAAAGATGATTGATAAAACCTATTATCTATTTATCAGGTCGAAAATTTGTCTAACTGAAACAGTATTTCAGCCAATTTCAGCACTTGCTCCGGCCCTGGGAGTATCACAGTATTGTACAGTTATAATCTTATCGTGGGAGTTAGAAATTGGCTCGGGAGCGTCTCTCCATGACTTAGAACTCTTAGAAGCTGGGAGACAGTGCCCCAGCACAATCGGCCTTTCCAAAGAAAGTCGCTACATTATGTGCTGATGACAGATTATTATCTCACGTCAATGCAAAAACTTGGAACGCCTCGTTTTCTATGGTAACTCTCAGCCACCGAGTTTTCCTTCCTGAATTTTGTGTGTAATGGTCATAGATACAGTTTTAATTATGATTTACGCTTAAGTTTTATTTGCATTAGAGAGTTCAAATCGCAAGAAACTCCCTAAGTAGAGGTACGGACAATTTTCTTCTGCTAGCTATGCGAGATAATTAGGTGAAATTTTAATATGTAGCTCAGATACATAGCTTAGATATTGAACATCGCTGGTAGGTACTAGGTAGGTACATTAATAATAGCGATGTCGCTAATTTTTTTTTCTAATCTCTGGTAACTATCATATTATTTAATCGAGTTTAACTCTACTTCTTTTAAATAAGCAAATTTAAGTTTTCTGATTAAATAAGATAAGTTTTATAGGTACTAGTAATAGGACGTTGAAATGTCACTTAAAGTTTAACTAAGTACTATAAAACTTAAGTTATTTTATCAGCAAACTTATTTTCATTAGAGTTGAACTTGAACCCCTTCCCTTTACCACTAAATTTTATCTTATTTTATCAGCGAACTTATTGGAACCCCGGAATGGACTTTTCATTTCTCATACTCGGAAAGTAGTGTTGTTTTGATCTGACTATTGGGTGGAAGATGCTGCTTTCCTTTCACAGGGAAGGAATAACTCATACAAATTTCATCCCCACCCTAGGGCGGGAATGAACTTTAAAAATAGAACTGCTTGAATTGCTGTCAGCTGTGAAGACTTTTTTTCATATTAAAAAAAAAACTTTATGAAATTTCGTGACTTTTTAACCAGCTAGTGTCACTGGCCAGTGTGAATTTAGCGCAAACTTGCGATGCGAGTGCCGCGACAAAATTAAAAAATGACTATTAATTTTAAATACCTACTTTATTAACAATAAATACTTAGTTTGTATTAACAACTAGTTTTATTTTCCTCATATTCTAAATGAAAAGTAGAGTCATTGCCACGGGTAGAAGAATCAATTCCTCTCGGACTATAGCCGCCCTCGCTGCGCTCGGGCGTCTAACTACCTCGGGAATTGATTCTCTTCCACCCTAGTCTATGAATCTACTATTGGTCGTCATCCAACACTAGAAGACTAGTTAATTGTTGCGGTTTTTCTGCGTCATTTCTTCGGATGTCGTGACGTGGGAACGAACGTGATGCGAGATGCGAGTATACCGACCAGTTCTTTTTGAATAACCGGCTGCAAATGTAAATGAACTGATCAACTGACCTTGTTGTTTATACAGACTAACATATGACTTATTAATCGTATTAATCTAGATAAAAAATAAAAATCTAAAATGTTAAAATATAAAATGTTACTAAGTAATTTAATTACTTACTACACGAGAATCTGGAGATAGGTTCTAGAGTGATAAAGGGAATGAGTGTAACTCTATTTCTTTTAAATAAATAAAAATAAGTTTGCTGATAAAATAAGATAAAGTTTTAGATGGTATAGTGATAAAAGGAATGAATTTAACATTTTTCTTTTAAATAAATAAAAATAAGTTTGCTGTTTAAGATAAATTTTAGTGATACAGGGAATCAGTTAAACTCTTACGCACAATCCCCGAAATCGAAAAATTGGCCGGAAAAAAGGTACACTACAACTACAATTTTTTTTTCTAGCAAAATTTTTTGTGCTTTGGGAAAGTTGTTTGGTATCATCAGTAGAAGATGTGGTTTAAAGAAACGTATTACTTTTTCTTACACCCTGTATAAGTAGGATGCTAGCATATTATCTGTAGGTACTGATAGTACACAAATCTGATGAAATCAGTTAAACAAATATTCGGATTACATCCCGGAACTAAAGATAATTTTAAGTTCAATTTCGATCAATAACAAACTGCAATACCTACTTATTATAAGGCTACTATTATTTCCTCCGTCTATCCTATGTATGGAGAGAAAGTCAGGAATTTATTATTCTAAAAAAGTATCCGTGAATAATTATGTCGGTTTTGTTATCAATCACATAAACGAGATCTTTGTAGGTCAGCAGACGTAAACTAAGGTTTGTATGTATAGGTGCTGCTATGCTATTAACCCCCAACATCTTTAAATGGGAGCCGAATCCAGGCCAAGCGCGATATACTTAATTCACGTCGCTAACTCTTATCAGGAGCAGGGGCCACGCGATACCCTTAACAAGAAGGCGGTGGTGCTACGACGAGATTTATTTCACTTTCCGTACAAGAATGAATTTCTAATGAACTATTATCGACTGCCCTCAAAATGTTACGGGTAGTAAGTATAGTAACTGCCTCCGCTCCGTGGGAAGGTAGTCTGAGCCATGGGCTTTGATCCGGACGTCGTGGGTTCGGTTCCCACGGGGGGAACATAAAGTATATATTTCTTTTTTGTGAGATTCTCTTCAGTTTGGTTTGGTTGGATAGAATATTGCAGGCTGAATTACCTGATTGTCCGAAAGAAAAAGGATTCCGTTCCTCGAAGGGCACGTTAAACCATCGATGCCAGTCGCTGTCTTTGATAGTGATCGCATGACAAATCTGTCATGCGCAAAGTCAATGGCCTTAAAAGTGTACTTACCTCTTATGTATTTTTTCTAGTACTTCACGTGAACCTACCTAAATAAATTGCTATAATATTAATTTCAGGCACGTTTTAGAAAGTTACTTCTTTTCTTCAGCTGTTGTGTTGTGCTTGTTCGAAACATAGTCATAGAGCAGAGAGCGAGCACTACTCCTACGAGTCTCAGTCACAGAGACAGATAAAAACACTGTTGGTTCAGCATTGTAATGATTTGGTATAGGACTCACAATAAAAACTCCTTTAGGCTGCATGGGCGTTGATTCTTTGCTACCCGAATGAGATAATAATAAAAAAAAAAACAGATAACAGTGTTACCATATATGATGCGATCCAGTAATTTCAGCTGTTTTGTTAAGTGAGATGACGTTTTAAATTTTTAGAAAATGTGACTGGTTGACTTTCCAATTTGTATTTTTTATTGTGATGCAAACTGGTGGCGATGCCAAGGCCTCTATCGCGAGAAATAAATTAGCACTCTTGGCACGAGCACGCAATACCGAACCGAACCGACGAAACAGTCGGCCAATCGTAGTATCTTTCTCTTGTACTCATACCTACATAATGACGGAAAGAGGGTTCTGATTCTGACGATCAGCCGGCTAAATTAAATACCGCAACGCAAGTGCCGGCCGCCGGAACGCTCACGCTGTCATATTTTTGCAGCATTTTTTAATTTAGGTGGTGGTCACACTCACAGTGACAGCTGAGCTGACAGCTGGCATTTTCCTGCCTACTTCTCATTCTCAATTTATTTTATTTTATCCAATTTATATGAACGTAGTGCTAAGTCTTGGTGGATTTCCCCAGTAAGCATTCAGAAGCAAAAGAAGCTAAAATGGCTTGTGAAAATAAGTATTGTCCATCAAGCTGCCACTTCAACTTGGTGTCTTCGACGAAGGCTAACGATGTGATACCGGTGAACAAATACGTGTCGGAAAAAACCGGCATTACTGTGATTATAGCTGACGTTGAAGGCCCGTTGGTCAACGGGTTCTTCTGTCTAGGTGAGTAACTTCAACCTTTAACACCTATACCTAAAACAATTTTTTTTTTCGATCATTCGTCTCATTGGGATTGAGACAGGCTAAATCTTTTCGCTCTCCATACTACCTATTCATACGTTGTATTGATGTCGTACCATTTCAAAACAGAAATATTTTTGTTTTTCTCATTGAACAGCAACGGAAGCTCACGACGACGATGGTTTGCCGCATACGCTGGAGCATCTCATTTTCCTGGGCTCCGAGCGGTATCCCTACAAGGGCATCCTGGACTTGCTGGCCAACCGCTGCATGGCTCACGGAACCAATGCATGGACGGACACTGACCATACTTGCTACACCATTTACACCGCTGGAGATGAAGGGATGCTGACCTTACTGCCTATTTACTTGGACCACATTTTAAGACCAACCCTCACTGATGAAGGGTTCATTACTGAGGTTCACCATATTGATGGAGACGGTGAAGATGCTGGTGTGGTGTATTGCGAAATGCAAGGAAGGGAAAATTCTGCTGATAGTAGGTGAGAGCAAATAAAATAAAATTTATTTTTGCAGTGACTTAGCAAAATTCATCTAAATTGGACTTAGTCCAACATCAAGAATGTAAATAGTACCCAGATTACAATATTTATATTTTGAATTACTCTTTTTGTAGGTGTGAATTGAAGCTCCTCCGGGCAATGTACCCTAACAGTGGGTACTCTTCAGAGACCGGAGGAATCATGGAGAATCTCAGGACATCCACTGATAACATAAAAGTAAATATGCTACATATTTTCAAAGCTGTAAAAATTAATAAATTGTAGTAAAAATAATAAAAATATTCTACAAATTATTTAATTATAATACTATTAAGTGTAACTAATCTTATATTTTTAAGTGTCCTTTGTTTTCTATATTTTTATTATTAATATTAATCAATTTACATTATTTTTAGGTGAGAAACTTTCACAAAAAGTTCTACAGGCCAGAGAATCTCACAATAATTCTGACCGGTCAAATTGATGCTAATGATGTGTTCAAAGCACTTGAGACGGTGGAAAATGACATAATTGCTAAGGTGAGCTCAGATTTGCACATTTCCTTGTTGTATGTTAGTCATCAGAATACTAAATCTTACTAAATAATAGATGCATCACTTCTATTCACTTCCATGTTTTATACTACAAAGTCCTAGTTATTAAGACATGACTTACTACTAAAAACTATATTAGAAGGGAAGATTGAAGGGCGAAGAGGATGAGGTCGACCTAGAAGAACCTATAAGGACCAAATCAAAGAAAAGATTGAGGTCATGTCATATAGAGAAGTTAAGGAGAAGGCTGAATCCAGGGAAAGTTGGCGATTACTCCACCAACAAGAGCAAAGCTCTTAATTTATGATGATGATGATGTTATTTTTCTTTAGAGAGAGAAGGATCCTCAGGAGAAATGGAAGAAGCCTTGGACATCTGTCCCCCCTAAACCTTCATATGGAGAGCTGAAGGAACAGTGGCCTGCAGATACTGAGGATTGTGGACAGGTATATCCCTAGAATTTTAATATGTTTCGGAAAGTAGGCAATAAATGCAATCATATATATAACAAACAATCGTATATAAAACAAAAGTCTACTACTCAATACTCATTCAATTACCTTGTACAATTTTTCTGTTGCAATAAAACTGTAAATTCACTTCTGACACCAAGTTTTACTTCACTGCTTTGCTTGAGTACCTACTCCACATTTGAGATCCCACTTCTGACACCAAGTTTTACTTTACTGCTTTGCTTAAGTACCCCACCCCTTAAAAGTTCTTTATTAATTCCCAGGTATTGTTCGGATGGCGGGGCCCTATTCTGAAGGAAGCTCGTGCCCTGAAGGACCTGACTGCTTGTGCAGTATTGTTGCGCTACCTGTGTGACACTGCGTCGGCACCATTGCAACGAGCACTTGTTGAGAGGGATGACGCTCTGGCCGGCGATGTAAGTATTTAGTCTAACCTATCTATCCTAACCACGTAGTAACTAAGAGTACTTCCTAACTTAGCCTTACTTATATTATAATCTAACATCTTCATTCTTACATTCAGCCCAATAGCCATCGCAACCTGTAAAGATCTATTATAACTAGATAATGGTGTTAATTCAGGACGCACTATTACTAATTCTAATTCTTAGTAGCGCTGTCACTTTCTTAAATTTGACATAAGAACAGGATAGCAAACAAACACGTGACTTTGACATTCTTAATTTGACGTACGGCGCTTTAAATAAGGAATGACCATAGAGCGTGCTCACTAATTTTAATTAATTTAAGCAGTCTTATGTCAGATAAGAAATGTCAAACTCACGTATTTGTTTGCTATCCTGTTCTTATGTCAAAGTTAAGAAAGTGACAGCGCTACTAAGAATTAGAATTAGTAACTGGACGGCGTGAATTGAGGCCAATGGCTACATATATATGTTACAGATCTTCATTGATATCTTACAGGTGTCCTACAACTTAACAGAGAACATCGCGCCTCTGATAAAGATCGAGCTAGACAACGTGCCGGTGGACAAGCTGGGAGCAGCCCGCGACCTCGCGCGCTCAGTTCTCGTGTCGGTGCGTGAAGGTGTTGAGCCTATCGACATGGACAGGTAAAGAAAAGTTATTCAAAAAGATTGCAGTTTTTTCTTTCTTATGTTATAGGCGGGCCCGTAGCTTATAACACCTTTTATCCAAATTACACTCTATTGGAATAGCAAACGGCTTTGCATACCGTGAGACCTGAGACCGACTTTCATCGTCATCTTTGTCATCATCTCCCTAGCCTTATCCCGTTATCTAGGTGGATTGAACAAGGGTACTGGTTTTTATACAGAGCAACTGCCGTCTGACCTCCGCAACCTAGAAGCGAAACTAGACCCAATCCTAGATTAGGTCAGAGATTTCAAGCCGACAATGCCTAGTAGCACTGGCCTCTGACATTTCTTAACGACTAATATCTACGGTATTAAACGATATTAACCGGGACCAACGGCTTAACGTGCCTTCCGAAGAACGGAACATCATTTCTTCTAGTAACGTGTTTATTTTTCATTGCGTCGAATCATGTCATACTCGATAAGTATTCCATGAAGTTGTAGAATGAATTACTCTACCTATTAATTATTTTAGAATGAGACGACTGCTGAGGAAACAACTGAGGGAGAGCATCGCTCACCTGGAGTCGGACCCGCATCATGCCATCGCTTTCAGATGTATTGGTGACGCGTTATACTCGCAGAATGAGAACGACGTGAGTTACACCTGATATTTTGTTTCATTCTACTTGTAATATTAAGTATGGTTTTCGTCACGAATTGTTAGACTCACAAAGTTTGCTAAAATTAGAATTTACAACACGAAATACAACAGAAGGGTCCAGTTGCAAAAGCTCCTAACTCCTATAGTAGAGCAACATAATATGTTAACATAAAAACTGATGATATTGATACTTGTATCAATCGTTAATAAGATATAATCAATTATTCATTAATATTTTAATTTAATATGCTCTTGTGTTCGAAATAACAGTGACTTTTTGTTTTCAGTTCATGTCTCGTATGAACCCGCAAAGAGACCTCGAGGAGTTACTGGGAGAGAGCTCCGGATACTGGCTCGGTCTGCTCAAGAAATACTTCGTAGACGACATGGTCACCATCGTCGGCTCGCCTAGCATAGAACTGCAGACCAAGTAAGTTTAGTAAACTTTGTAGTGGTACATTAATGACAAAGATAATGTTTCAGTTCTCATAGTATCCTTATAAAGTGTTAGGAAGTTAGTAAAGTGCACTACTTATCAATGCCCATATAGGTACAGTCAGCAAAGAAGATATCTGGGTAGGCCCGTTTGAAACGGATGAGATTATATAAGGATTTTCATGAAATTTCGTATATTTGTATCAGTAAATAATTTGTGCAAATGTACAAAATTTTATGAAACCCATATATAATTTCTTGAAATGAAATAATCTCATCCGTTTCAAGCGGGCCTGCCCAGATATCTCCTTTGCTGACTGTACCTAAAATCTGAACATGAAGTTAGAAAAACTTTAAGATGTTTAGCCGTTGATGCTCTGCTTGGCTCGTAAGGAACAAAGGCGTGATTATGTGTCTCTTGTTTTGTGTTAGATGAGGAGTTACAAGTGTTAACATGTATCAACACATTTCATGGCATCTATAAATACACACGTCTTATATTCGGATTGGCGAACTCACCTTCCATCTTTCAGCGCGCGATGTTTCAGAAGGTAAACTGTGAGGCGGCAGCGAGTGTTTGTATAAATTGTTTGGTTCAGAACACTACCCGCTTTATGTCCATTGATTTCAAGAATCATCAAAAGAATAAAACGCGGGTTTTGATTTTGACTAAGGACTTCTTGGTAAAGAATACGTTCTATTTTTCAGAATGGCAGAAGATGAGAAGAAGCGGTTAGAAGCTCAAAGAGCGGCGCTTGGAGAAGCTGGGCTTGCTGAGAAAGCTAAACAACTTGAAGCTGCTATTGAATTCAATGAGGTATGATTATAACTTGAAATTGTGTGATTCTATGTTAAGTCTGCTACACACAGTGCCGCCGCTGGGTGAGCCGAATGTGTGGAGCAGGCTTTACAATGTTTGTTCTACTCACTCTCGTC
This sequence comes from Scrobipalpa atriplicella, assembly GCA_029255725.1. NCBI lineage: Eukaryota > Metazoa > Arthropoda > Insecta > Lepidoptera > Gelechiidae > Scrobipalpa > Scrobipalpa atriplicella. Next base: position 16,331 of record JARACY010003196.1, read on the forward strand.
TCGTCTTTATTCTATTTTCCAGCGTCCCCCACCCCCCGGAACGATAGCCTCGGTTCCGGTGCCATCCTGTAAGAACCTGAAAACTCACAACATCAGCACGTGGAGCTCTGACGGCGCGCCCTGCCCGCATATTGACCTCAAGGAGATCCCCGTATACGCCAGGGTGCATAGCCTGAAGACCAACTTCGTCTACGTGAGTGGAAAGTCTGATTCATTCATGATGGCTCCAACAACTTGGAATCTTCGGATAGGACATTGACAACTGTTGAATCCAATTGGCCGAAATGATCGCTATGGACGTTTTACCTGATTGTTATTCATATACGGCTTTCATGACCTTTTTCTACAATTTCTTGTCTAGTGATCCTTTTGAATATTCGTATCGTATCCGATAATAAAGAAATAAAAAAGATGGAAGATGTTTTAGTCTTCTTCGGTATACGGTCGCATTCAAGTGCTACCAACTTAGCATTTCCGAAGTCTCATTGATTGTTGACGATATTGTATACTTCCATACATATAATCACGCCTTTATCCCTAATGGGGTAGGCAGAGCGTAAATGACCTAAACAAAGGTCGTTCCGCCACGTCTGCCAAGTTTTGAGGGTTACTCTAAGGTTGTCAGCCCATATTGTATGAAGGGAATTATATTGCCAATAATGTTTTCAGATAAACCTGATCTTAGACACGACTACAATAGACCAGAACACTCGCAAGTGGCTGCCGCTGCACATGAACGGTCTCGCCGAGTGTCCCGTCAAGCGCGGGGAGACACTAGTTCCACATGAAGACGTCATCTCCACCACGGAACAGCTGACTGTCAAGTTCAGCAATGATATTGGATTTGGACGAAGCGGGACTTTCTCTGTGGGAGTTTTCGGCAACTTCGTGCATATTGAGACTAGGGTAAGATACTAGTTGATAGAGTATATAGCTCTAGCTAAAGAGGGTTAACAATACTAGCAGGATATACGGTGAACAACGGTCAATAAGGGTGTTTGGTGAAGCGCCGGGACTCATACTTGATTTAAGTTCTTTATGAAGACTTGCATCTCCACCAAGGAACAGCTGACTGTCAAATTCAGCAATGATGTTGGATTTGTAAGGAGTGGCACATAGGCCCGTATTTATAATCAGCTCTCAAGAGTGACAGCTAGTTTGAGTTCGTATCAGAAATGTCATTTCAGTACAAAATGGGCTGTCAAATACATACTTAATATTGCTCTCAATCTTGAGACCGCTTTATAAATGTGAGCCTTACTTTCTCTGTGGAAGTGCTGGACAACTTCGTACATATTGAGACACGGGTGAGTAGCGCTAAGCAATCAGTTCTAAAAAACAGTTGTGTTACGTACCGATCTAACCTGATTTACAAACTTTATTAATGTTCATATCTCGATATCTCATAAGAAGTCCTTGAACTTCAAAGTCTCAGTGTGTCGATTTCCTTTTTATCCTAGTTTCGTCAACTATTTCTTATGCGATTACTGCTTTAGTACTTTAGCAATAAATAGGTACGTTCTTATTGCAGTGTGAACCCAAAGACTACGAGGAGGTAGTGAACCATCTGTACGAAGTTCTGTACGCGCCTGAGATCACCAAGGAGCGGCTCCTCGTGTTCACGCAGAGAATGATCCACGAGGTCGCACAGGTTAGTTTACAATTAAAAAAAAACTATTTCCTATTATCCTATAAATACTCTGACACCATAATGGACCTCCCTCTAGGTCGTTCAACCCGACAACCCACAGAACAGGAGAAGTGAAGACGCGAGTTGAAACTATCGTTCGTTTTATCACTGATATTCATACATACATAAAATCACGATTTTATCCCTAATGGGGTAAGCACAGCTAAAACAACCTAAATAAAAGTCGTTCCTCCACGTCTGACAAGTTTTGAGGGTTATTACAGATGATTTATGTATATTGCTATATAGTGAGGGTTGTCAGCCCATCGCCTAATTGCAATACACTGAAACCCTCGAATCCCTTAGCTGGTATCTACAGTATGCCCGGGAGGAGATGTATATTCTATGTTTTTATATCACTCCCAGCAAGGAAGTATTTTTTTTATTTATATTCAGGTGCGCCGTGACGGGCACAAGATGGTGTACGATACTCTCCGTGACTCCCTGTACAGCCACGACAGCAACATGCACTGGAGCGGGGTGCTGCGACAGGCTAAGTTCCTTAAGCAGCTGAACGAACTCCTCAACGCAGGTCAGTCGCGTACGATGCCTTTCGGACTAGCATGTGCGCCATTTTTATTCACTTCACTTGATTCACAGCTTCTACTCTATTACATGAATCCACTGAATAGGTTGACCAAAAGGGGGTATAAAGTGCGTGAGCTGGAACTATGCGATTTGTTCTGAAAACTATTCAGAGTGCTAAAGGAGTAAAACAAGTCTTAGTGAGGACGCACCTTTTCATATAATTATTATCAACACGTCAAACACATGATGACTAAACTAACGATTCCGCTTGTTAGTAGGGGGGGACGCAGCAGACGCAGCTTTGCGAGAGGCCAGGAGCACCCTCAACAACATCACACAGAACCTCTGGATCCACATCGCCACCGACCTGGAGAGATACAAGCTCAGCACTCAACCCTGGAAGAGATTTGCTAAAGAGAACCAGATCACGCCGCCTGTGTAAGTGGTATTAGAACTTAGAGCATACATAAGCAAACTATACTTAGAGCGAGCGTTGCCTTCCTAGTATGAATAGCAAGCAGCTACCAGAAAAAAATATCATCATCATGAAGTGACATCCAATTTAAGTTTGGAGGTCATGTGGATATCAACTGCAGTATTCAGCTGGCTCCAGTTCCTAATCTCGTCTATCCACTTTCTTGTGGTCTTTCGCCACGAATTCAGCTCTTAAATTCATCGTTAGCAAAGGCTTTGAATTTTATTCTCTGAGTTTATAAACTTTTTGTTGTTCCCAGGCCCAAACTGTACTGGGACGCGGAACTGATGTCCGGCTGGGGCGGCGGCTTTGTCTTAGGAGTGGGAGGCGTCGAGTCTTCCTTCCTAGTTCAGCTCAGTCCCGGCCCTCTAGGATACACGGTGGAGGAAGTGGCGCCGTTACAAGTGGCACTCAACTACTTCACTCAGCTCGAGGTATCGTTAGCTTAACCCAATACATGATCGCAAACATTTTTCTATTTCGAAAGTAAGTAAGTTAAGAATACTGAAATCCCACTTCTGACACCTATACCGGGTGTAAGGGACAGCGTCCCGCAAACTTATAGGGGTTGCTCAGTCAACGAAACTGAACAACTACCACCAGAATTTTTTTAGGAAATGAAAAAAAAATTGCTTTTTCATACAAAATGACCACCTCGATCAGACAATTTGTATGGAAAAACAATTTATTTTTTCTTTTCCTAAAAAAAAGTCTTGGTGATAGCTGTTCAGTATCGTTGACTGAGCAACCCCTATCAGTTTGCGGGAAAATGTACCTTACACCCGGTATTATTTTTATGATATTTGGACAGTTAGTTACGAATTTTATTTATGTAAAAAGATTAATGAATATGGTCGAAGCGAAAGAAGTATGTAAGGATCTTAGCAAGTGGAAAGATGTGGTCTCTGCCTACCCCTCCGGGAAAAAGGCGTGAATATATGCATGTATGTATTTTTGTAATAATAATAATAATAATTGTAATAATAGTTATAATAGGACTCCCGCAGCCCACATTACCTAATGTTTTTGGTCCATTATATCCTCCTATGTTGAATACAGGGTCCCATGTGGCGGCTGATCCGCGGCTGCGGGCTGTCGTATGGCTACGGTGTGCGCGCGGCGCCGGCCGAGGGGCGCGTCGTGCTGTCGCTGTACAAGGCCACCAACTGCCCAGCTGCATACACCAAGGCCAAGTCTATTGTGGTACGTATTTAATCAGTATATATTCTTGGCCACGTTTTAAAAAAACCTACCATAGACTAGAAATTATGGACTTCCCATAAGCCCTACTCTATGGTAGGTCTTTTTAGTCAGCTAGTCAATGGCTATTCAGAGTACGTATAATTTGTTTTTGACCAGTTTCACAGAAAGAGTCATATCGGATCTAAACCAAACTCAAATATTTTCTAAAACGCTGTCAATTTCACCTTTTGAAGACAAAGACAAAAAAAAGAAATACAAGAACAAGGTTGACTTTCCAGGATGAATACTTTGCGGAGGGCAAGTTCGACGAGGACCTGTTCGAGTCAGCTCGTAGCACCGCGCTGTTCGAGGTGGTGGAGAACGAGAAGTGTCCAGCAGACGTCGTCAGCCAGTCGCTGCTCAACTACATGAAGCGAGTCGACGAGCAATATAACAAGTAAGGCCTTACATACTTACAATCACGCCTTTATCCCTAATGGGGTAGACAAGAGCCTAAACGACCTAAACAAAGGACGTTCCGTCACGTCAACTCGCCTAAATTACAACACTGAAACCCTCGAATCCCTTAGCCGATTTTTACAGCATGCCCGGGAGGAGATACAGCTGGCATATTCTATGTTTTTTCTATCATTCCCAGTCCAGAATGGAAGTAAGGGCCTTATACTAGTCTATTTACGCTCTGCCTAATGCCTACTCTGTATTTAATCAAGACTCAAAACTTCTAATCGCTTGACGAAAAAACAAAAATTGTGTCTAGCAAGAAATAATCATAGGCCAAGACTCATTTTGGGTCCCTCAGCCGCAGCAGTAAGGGATATTCAAATGAAATCAAAGATGCTATGCAAACGATAAAACAAATTTTCTCGTGGATTTACAGCAATGTGCTACACCTAAATATCTGTATGCGTTACTTCGTATAACTTCATCGATAAACCTCTGAAAGGTTTTAGCTGCGTTACAAAGACCAAACGTCCAATATGGAAACTCAAACAGTCCAAAAGGTGTTATTACTAGCCCAACTTATTTTTTCTTTCAGGAAACTGGTGGCGGCGATAGCGTGTGTAACTGCTGACGCAGCGCATGAAGCAGCTAGACGCTGGCTTCCATCTCTATTTGACTCAACGAAAGGCAAGCTGGCCATCGTGTGCCATCCCAGTAAGGTCACCGAGATGCAGCAAGCCTTCGACAAGTAAGCACCGTAGAATAGATTTTATTATAGCATGTCATACAACATCCCGTTTATGATCGCCTGACTCCAGAATGAAAGTTTACTTATAGCCCTCGGGTTAGATGAAAATTCGATCGGTCATGTCAGTTCCTCTCGGCTGAGAATTATAAAGTCGAAAGTCGTTTTTATTTTTGCAGGATTAACGTGAAGTTGGATGCATTCGAGTCGATGGAGGCGTCACATTTCAACAAATAAGTCTGATATTCTGTACTCGCATTTATTGATTTATATTCGTACCTAACGCATATGCAGCCGTAAAGTATTTTGTACAGCATTTGTGTATATTTTATCTGCAATTGTTTATTGTAAGTTAAATGAATATAATTTAAAATTACTTGGCTGTGCCTTATTCTAATAAACTCAGTACACGCACGACCATGGATCTATCATTGAAACGACAAAATATTGTGATGATAATAAGTTTAATCACCATTTACCTTAAAGCTATGTCTATACAAAAAATATAACTTACATTTAGTCAGATATTTAGTGAACATCATAATAAATCATCTCACAACCGCTGCAACACCACCTTCATAAAATTCATCCATCAGACAAAGAATAATATTGTTCAACATTTCCATCAACAGCTAAATTACTACATCTGGTTCAACAATATACCGACAACTTGAAGTTAGCTTCCCTTCCCTATTAAAGTAAGCATCTTTCGCAATTTATTAGTGTTTGTTTGAGCTCCTCTTCTCGTTTACAACTTGAAATAGGATTTAACATTCATGAACATCACATCTAATTACGAGAATTTGAATAGAAGAAACTATTTTAATCGTATTGTATTTGTAACGTATTTAAACGAGATGTGTGGATTTACATTAATACTGGTTAATTTATTAATATACCGAGAAATGCAACTGTTCACAAAAACTGAAACTATGAAACATATAATCTACCCGCTTAAGTTAAAGAGATAATTTGTTAATTTTGGTTTTATAATTTAGTCCATATCGCACGAATTAACTGAAGAATAATCCTAGAACTTCAGATTAATACATTGATAATTGCCATTGCTCTCGATTCTGGCCACCTCATTCCTATTTTTAAGATAGCGCGGTCACTTTCTTTACTTTGAAATAGAACAGGATAGCAAATAAACATGTGATTTTGACATTCCTTATTTGACGTAAGACGCTATAAATAAGAACTAAGCGTGAGCATAGAGCATGCTCTCTTATTTTACGTCTTACGTCAGATTAGGAATGTCAATGTCATGTGTTTATTTGCTATCCTGTTCTTATGTCAAAGTTAGGAAAGTGACAGCGCTACTGAGAATTTGAATGATGTCGCGAGAATCGACACGACAGCATTGTATATTGACATATGGCAAATAACAAAATTCTTGTTACAGCTCACCAAAACTTATGTAGGCCATTCTAAATACCCACCTTATTCCATTAGGTAATAACATAATTTACTTTTACAGAATATCATAAAATACATTGTACATGCAAGGTATATTTACATTTGACATAATTGTATTAATTATCCTAAATAATATTTATATAGTAACTGGAAAATTAAGGTATTCCCGAGTAACAAAAGTTACAATGCATATTTGATATGCACTTTTTAACGCGTAAAAAGCACCAACGTATCCTGATACATAAAGTAGAATTTTTGACAATATAATATTTTATACTTTGTTCTTTTCATAGACAAAAATAATTTATATCTTTTAATTTATTATTACTTTGCATAATTTTCAAGAGGGCACTTCGAGTAAACACATTATTAATTTTAAACAGAAAGTGCTTTTAAAAAGATTTGGTAAACATTTTAACATTATTATGCGTAATATCTAACTTTATATTATTTCGCTATGGACACCTACACGAATAGAATTCCCTAATAAACGAACGACTATGTTAATATTATTAGACACTACGTAATAATAATAATAGAGGCGGCCCCATTTTCATTACCTAACATCTGTATACGCGCACGCGCAAGCACTTCGCGTAACTCTCGACACATGCGCCTTGTCTCGCGCTTCCGTATAAGCTTGGACGCTTTCTAAACGAAACACTTAAGAACGCAGAAGCAAAATTAATACCGGGAAACTGATAGGGGCTGCTCAGTCAACGAAACTGAACAACTTTCACCAGGAGCTCTTTCAGGAGATGAAAAAATATGCAAATTGTCCACCTCTATCAATTTGTATGGAAAAGCAACAAGTTTTTTATATTTCCTGTTTTTTTTTTGTGATAGTTGTTCAGTTTCATTGACTGAGCAAGCAAATCCTATCAGTTTGCGGGACGCTGTCGCTTACACCCCGTATAAAACAAAATATACCAAAAGGCAGGCAGGTACGCCAGGTACTAAAAAAAAAGTTGATTTATTGATTTACTTAATAAGGGGGGCACATGGTGTTTGATTCATAACTTTACAGTTCATTCCGAGGTAAACATTTGAAAAATCATCGGAAATATAATTAGAAAGAACAAAATAATTACCTATAGGGGTAAAAATATAGTCCGGTATATTTTATGGAAAGCGCCGATTATCACACGAACTTCGAATTTTCGAACTCTAGATTATTAAAACATCAAATTGGTTCATATACTGAACAATCCATATACATTTATACTACACCTATTCGGAAAGTATATTAGTTCTTACTTAAAAAAAGGAAAGAAAGTACGTAAATCCAAGCGAACGAATATGCGGGCGGCAAAAATATATGGGATTTACTTTCTCCCCTAGGGGAGAAAGTATTTTCTCCCCTCCTATTTTTTTTTTTTAAATTCATAATTCAAAACTAGAAACAGGCGAATGGCAAAAAACAAAAAGTTTGTATGTCGAAGCCCACAAAATGATACTGGCCACTTACATTTTTTGGCAGTATGTGCTTTGCTTCATTTGTCTCTTTTATATTTTTAAGTAAAAAATATGGCAAAATCAACATGTCCGCGCGAATTCTTTTTCGTTCTTTGATTTATATGACTTATTTAATGTAAATTAAGTGTTTAGCGTTTTCGATGTAATGTGTAACTGTATTAATATGTGTTTTGTTTGTTTGTGTTCTGTTCGCATGGATGATGACACTTCAAATGTTCTTAAGTTATCTTCTCATGTAAGTGATATCATTCTTTATCTTACAAGGATTTTTGATTATATTTTCCTCATAGGTGTAGTATAAAGCACTATGTATAACTCGGAAGAAAATGCGATTCCCAACTCGTGTGTATTGAGGCCCTCAGCTGCGCTTCGGGCCTCAAACTACACCCTCGTGGGAATCGGTCATGTTCTCTCCTCGTTAAACAATGTACTATTTCTATTCTTGTTTGATATAACTTTTCCACAGATGTCCTATATTATTTAATATAGTTTCGGGGCCCGCAGCGCGCAGTTCACTGCTCGCTCGCTCGATGATAACGACGAAGGCTTTTACAATAACACGTACTATGCAAAGGCAGCCCCTGGTAAAGTGTATGGTATGACATCGGTAAGGGGAGGATTTGTCAGCGTTTTCTTGAAATTTTCTCTCGTTCATGTTAAACAGCACTTTTTGTTAATTAACTTTTAGAAAACAAAATGTTTGCCACGGTCTACTGGCCTCATATGTTCAAGGCAATAGTCGGCATTTCACTTTGACTATGAGAAAAATTGTGTGGCCTGAGTCTGTCATTTTTATTTATCCAGTGCAGAGACTTAAATCTGAAACAGATTTAGAAGCTGCATTTTGAATCTTTTCATAGTGAATACGTTTATGAAATTATGATATCCCTTTCAAGATGCGAATCATACCATACATATTATTCTCAAACCAAGTTCTATCATAAAAGCTGCCGTTCAAAATTTTGGCCACACGTTGGTAGGGTAAAGGAGGATTTAGATAACGAGGAGAGCCTCGGTATCCAAATCCTCCCTTTCCCTCGGTCATACCGTGAGTCCCAACCAGGGGTGTACTTAGAGCATGACGTCATTATTCCCCTGCAGCAGGCCGGCGTTGATGGGCGGCGCGTGGTTGCGCAGCGCGTCGCGGATGTATCCCGTTATATGTCCGTCAGCCACCAGGTGGAAGAAGAACAGGTGCTCGAAGGACTTGAGCGAGATGGAGCGCAGCGCGGGGAGGCGGAGGAGGAGCGACGCGAACCGCCCCTCCTCGCCCCCGCCCCCGCGCGACCGCCGGCAGTACTCGTCCAGGCACGAGAACATCTGCAACCACATCATATTTAAAGACAGGGATTCGATAAATTATTTTGTAGAAAAAGGACAACATACAGGGTGTAACCCGTACCACACACTGGGCTCCGCCCCACGCGACGTAGAGCACAGCCCAGTGTGAGAATCGCCTTAGGGACAGCTTCCCGCGAACTGATAGAGGTTGTTCAGTCAAAGAAACTGAACAACTATCACCAGGAAATTATTTCAGAAAATGATAAAGATTTTTGCTTTTCAATACAAATTGTCTGATCGAGGTGGTCATTATGTATGGGATAGTCAATTTTTTTTTCATATCCTGAAAAAAAAATCCTGTTGGAAGTTGTTCAGTTTCGTTGCCTGAACAACCCCCTATCAGTTTGCGGGAAGATGTCCCTTACACCCAGTATACATATATAACCTATCCGAAGGAAGGAGACTCCCCTTCTTCGGATAGGTTCGCTCAACTTTAAACTTATATCTCAAAAACTATAGTCGTTCGCGTTTTCCAGAAACTGCAGTTATTTTTGTATTTTTAAAGTTAGTTACCTTTTCCCGTAGTATATCGACTTCTAGTCTGTTCTTCAGGCCTTTCACATCTGAAATAGAATGAAAATTATGTTATGAGCAAAGTTCATACGCAGTTTTACTTACCAGGAAAAAAATGTTTTTTGATTAATAACCAAACATGATGCATAATATTATATTACATCAAATCATCAAAAAATCACATTTTTATTACCCAGTTTTCAAGACTCAAACTTAAATATGTATTTGTATTGTGCGGGAATCAAACCCAAATCAGTGGTCACTCACCGGGGTTGAGCAGCACGATGGCCTTGAGCGCCACATACTCCGAGATGTCCATGCGCAGAGCGCGCATCTTGAGCGACAACTCGGACAGCACGCGGTCGAAGATCTGCCCCACGCCCGCCTTCAGCGCGCTGTTGCGGTGCAGCGTCATGCCTGCAATACACAAACAGACAAGTTGTCATTTTTATCCGCTATCTCACTTGAACTGCCTCCGTAGTTTAAAGTCTGAGCCATGGGCCCTCGATCCGGAGGTCCTAGGTTCGATAAAGGGAACACAAAGTTGATGTTTCTTAAAACTTATCTATCAGCACAGGCTAATAAAAAAATCTTGCTTTAAAAGGACTATACAGACTATTATGGAGCATGCCCAGCTTAGACAATCCCTGCTTTCTCTCGCCTTGGAAACGCCTAGTTAAAACGTTAGAATTCATCGCTTTGTAAATTAGATGGCTTTACTTTGGAAGCACATTTGCTTTAGAGTGTCCTCCCACTTTCATGGTTTGTCAGGACAATCGTCGACTACAACGCACAGGAAAACGAAAGATTTTTAATATGAACTCTCTTGTTAAATATAGAACAGTAAGCAAAGAACGTAGGTACTTAGTAGGGCAAGTAAACTACTGTGACAAGTTTATCACGGAATGCGGGGCGTTTTTCACAGTACACTGTACGATACCATAAACTTCAAATGAAATGACCATAAAAGTCAGGTAACTTGCATGCAGAAACTTTTATTAAATACACAGTATTTTTTTCTCGGAGATATTTGTACTCGGTGTTATCATATCAAGTAGTTTCAACTGTCCAGATTTTTTACTACGGATTCAAACAAAAGCATGAACCTAGGCATGAGGCCAAGGACTCCACAACTATTATAAGAAAATGTGAAAAAGTGACGGATTTGTGTTATCGTCCAACTGATCTGAGGAATTATTACCGCACTGCACAGGAATGCCAATTGGCAGCAAGATCAAACCGGGCGACAAGTCAACACGCAATTTTATGTGTATTTACTTGAAAAACAACAAATGATTGTTGTTTTAGGGGTCCCTATGAAGTTAGGACATAAAATATACTAGTATACTAGTATAGGTAAATAGCCAAATTAAAAAATAACTAGTAAGTGAATAGGCAATTAAAATAAACAAATAAGACTACATCATAAGTTATATTATATTCATTTTTCTACCAATAATCAGTTTTTTTTTGTAATTATCTAGATGTCCCTGTCCTTTGACTAGAGTAGGTAAAATATAACATCAGATATAGGCTACAAATTTTTTTAAAAAAACGTGAAAATATCGTACTGAACCCTATGACTTTCAACGCGAACTCACGTTTTGCCTGTTTTTAAAATTCGTCACAGCTCACTGCATACAATAGCGCGATTCACTCGCGCTTTGCATAACTCAAAGTTCGCGTTTTATGACCTTCATTAGCGAAACCATTTACGGTAGCTCTATGAACAATATTACCATTATATTACCGACTATTACTTACAGGAAATTCTTCTCTAAGGTCAGGTAGAGTTAATTTAGTGTTTAAAAGCCAAAAATTGTGATCTGATTTCGATATTTTTTTTTCACTGTATAATTTAAAGAAGTAAGAAAATGTTGTGTAATTTCCCCAGTGCGGACAAGTACTGCAAGAGCTCAGTTGAAAAAGCGTTGGAACGTCATCTTAAAGGTCGCACACAGGTCGCAGGTCTTTCTTATTTGTTTACATGTTTTGGCTGTATCTATGAGCTGTATATTGAGTAATGCGGTAATGTCTCACCTGGCATGAGGCACATGAGTTGCGGCGGCGTGGCGGCCGTCCGCGACCCGTCCATGTTCTCGCGCTCGTCCTCCAGGTACTGAAATACAACAGAACCAACATAAATACAAACATATAGTCACGCCTTTATCTCTTTTGGGACAGGCAGAGTGTAAGATTACGATAGGCGGGAGGAGTCGAGGCGGAGGCGAGCGCAGCGCAGCTTCAAACCTGAAGTTATGTCGGTGACGTTTTGTATAGAAAATCTGTTAAAAGTGAAGCCTCGAGTACTTTATGCTATGCGCCTAAGTCTAGTAAAAAGCGGTCAGATGAAAAGTGTATCAATATTAAGAGTAACAGTATCTGACAAGTTATCAGCCCATCTCCCAAAGAGAACGATGAAAAAAGAATGAAACGATGTGTACCTCTATGGAGCGCCAGGCGATGGCAAACAGCAGCAGCTCATTCCAGGAGGCCTTGATGAGCAGCACCTGGTCCTCGGGGTCCAGTTGGCTGAAGTGCGGGATGTCTCGCGCCCACACCACCAGCGCGGCTATCTGCTTGTTGCCTGGAAACCAACAACACCATGTTTTTACCCGACTGTCACGGAAGGGGTATATATAAATTTCGTAACTAGCTTTCACCAGCTTAATTTTTTTTCCTGTATGATAAATGTATGACAAGTGTCATGTCGATCCGCCCAATAGTTAAAGCGTGATTGAGTAACAAGCACTGAATAACTATCAGCAGGAAATTCTTTCAGAAAAAAAAAATGGCTTTCCCATACAAATTGTCTGATTGAGGTGGTCATTTTGTATAGAAAATGACAAAAAATAACAGTTCCTGAAAGAATATTTTCGATACGGTACTGTTCCTTCTGGGTATAGGTACGTAGGTACGTAGAACTAACGAACAAGGAATAAGTCTTAGAACATTTGAATTTCTTTTGACTTTTTTTATATGGGTTTTTAACTCATTTGCTGTAAAGGCTGTTTTTTCTTCATTCAGCATTTATGCTACACAAAGAAAACAGGATGTGCCCGTTAAACTGAACATCAATACTTAATTACAAACCCAAGTAGCACACAGAAAAAGTCGTATTAAAATCGTCAGAAAGAATTTACAACAAACCAATATCGAAGTAATAACGCAGCAAGCCAAAGCACAGCCATAGCTAGTTCGTCATAAAGGTCTTAACGTAAAAACAGTCGATGAAACATCACTCATAAACAGTGAAACAAGAAACTCGAACCAGGAGCCGTATTTTTAAATCACTCGAATCGAAATGCTCGAAAGAGAGGTACTTATCAATACTGAAGTAGCGTTAGCTAATATTATATTTCCTTTGACTGAAGTAAGAAGAGACAGTTCATGACATTTTCTTTAACGCTTAAGTTATTGGGTTTATATTCCTATGCTATGCTGACATATTTTTGCGATGGGTTACGATGGACCTATTATCTAGCTACACTATACTGTATTAGGCATGCGAATGCTCCAGGAGCCGTATTTTTGAATTACTCGAACTTAAATGAGCGTATACGGAAGTTTCGTATGTTCATTTCGATTCAAGTAATTCAAAAATACGGCTCCTGCGTCGAGAAATGAACTACAAGAGGAAAACAACTCGGGGACCACAATCACTTGCAAAACCGCAACTCCCTATGCGAAATATTTTTGCGCAGCTTTTTTATCGCATTATTTATCGCCTATATACATACATACAATCAAATGGACACAGGTATGTGTAGTATTCTGAGAAGCGTGAATAACAAACTATTATTCTGCATACATTAATCTTACATTCCGTTTTTTGTCCGGCGAAATGTCAACGGAGGCCCCCACAAATAAGAATCTTGTTATTTTGTCGATATCATAGATTCTATATCAAAGATACTATTATTGTTAGAGAAACGCTTCTGATTTAGTAAATAATTGAGATAACAGAAAAACAATTTGCTATTTAACTCTATCACAAATCAATGAATGGAACAAGTAAATATCAAAATAAACGAAGGTAGAATTTCTGCAAAATAATAATTTTGAACCGGTTTTATGTGTGCAATTCAAACATTAATTATCTATAAGAATGTAAGCATATTTTATTTTATCTGTGTTGTATTTGCGTGCCACAGAGCTTCCTGCGTCAGAACGACATAGATGAAGTCATAAAAACTTGTAGGCGAGGCAGACTCCCAGTAATTGAATAACTGAATCAATAGAGCCAATAAAACTTAGCTAACAAATCAATTCGAGCGGATTTCTTTCGTTTAATTAACCCATTGAATCGTTGAAGACAATTCGAAGATTACGGTGACAAATCAAGCGTCCTGTTCCTTCCTTACGTCGGTCCTCTGAGCTAACAGGCGCGACCATCTAAACAAAATAACAATCAAGATCTTGATTACGCGTTTTTTGAGTTTTGCACAACTGTAACACTTTTAATAAAACTATTTATAAAGTATATAAGTTGTGTTTTTATAAAGGAATGGGTCCAAAACGTAAGTAATTTCAAAATAAATAAAAATACGTCCGAAATCCGTTAGAAATTGTTTCATTAAAAATATTTCGATTAATTCAAATTCGAAAAGTGCTAAAGCAGTTTCTTTTTCGATTTATTAACACTATATAGCTATGTTTACAGTAATTAAGTTCTAAATAAACTCAGGAACCGAACCAAGAACAGAACTTAAACTAAAAACCCTACACTCAAAATCGTTAAACGTTGCTCTTGTCTACCATTTATTTTACTCTCCACTTACGGTGGCGCAACTTCGCTCGAAGGGTCGCCTTAAACGGCTCAAGTAGTCTCGAGATATTTATAGTGACGAATTGAGCTGGAATTGGTTTGTAAATTCACGACTCAATGAGCAGGGGCAGCCTTGCATGTAGCAATTTCGCTCTATAAGATAATAGACATTGCAAGTGAGCTGGAAGATTTGCTAATCGATGTATCCAGACGTGCGATTTCAACGAGGGGCATGTTGTTCATTGCTGCGTTTTGCGTTAAAACTATTGTAGTCACAACAGTGCACTAGTCATGGGCCTTCCACTGTAAAGATACTTGCTATGCTTGGACGGTGGATGGGAGAGCGTAGTTACATTGCAACATCATCACATAAAACATCATCATCAGCCGCCACTGCTGGACATGGGCCTCTCCCACATTGGGAAGAATTTGCCTTTCTTAACATTTTTGACAGGCTAATTGGCGACTTCGAGAAAGCAGTGGAAGATTGTCAATTCCTAGAAAATTATGCAGTATTCTATCTGAGTCGTTGCTTTTAAGAAGCAATGTATGTCTGATAATGTTTATAGCACACATGCGTAGATAGGTCGACTCGAAGTTGTCATTCGTTTCACCGGGACAAGTCGGTGCACATTTTCTCGCTTTATCGAACGCGCACGTTCGCTTTGTGTGTTTAAGTTTATGATTTACATTGAAACTCGTTATTTGCATACATACATTGTTTAATTTTATACTTATGCCTATATTTGACGTAAGGATTGTTTTTTTGCTTTTTAAGGAAAATACTTTAATTTGCAGTCTGGGAGTAACAGGTTTTTAATTGTGCTTTCGACATCGAATTGCATTTGCAGTTTGGCTCTGTTTTTATCAGGACTTGCTTGTAGTCGTACTTGCTATGGCATTATGTAAAACAGGCTGCTGCAAGTATCTATGCTATTGATTCGGTGAGGACAAGATTGAACTAAATCTTGACTAAAATTACTGCCGTCCCTTTCTGTTCTCTCAGGATAGAAAATGACAGGTGGCAATTTTAGTCAAGATTTAGTGATTTTGTGCGCATCTGAATTGATCTCTCGCACTCACCTATCTGGCAAAGACTGGATACTGGTGCCCGGTAGCGCGGTGGGACATTACTGTCAGGACCCACACGTAGGAATTGGAATTCTTCGCTCGGATCGGCCACTAAAGACTCCATTTCCAGAAGTCGGTCGATTGACAGCTCCTGGGGACAGATATCCTTGATTAATATTAATAAAATACGTAGTATGTTTGCATTCGATAAAAGTTTCTAAGAAAAAAAAAGTAAAATAAATCTAGTTCTAATAGGTAAGGTAGTGCTAAGGTATGAAACCATTCCTATCTTTCAACGTTCTGTTCTGTTGTCTTGTATAGCCGTTAATGTTCAACTGCTGGACAAATGCCTTTCTCAGGTCCCTCCACGACTCTGCCCTGGGCTTGTCCAACAGAACTTCCTTTCTTTAAAATCAAACCCAAAAAATCACATCATTTACATACAGTGTTTTCCTCAAAATGCGTCATGTCATGTCAAACTTTTCTGTCGAAGGTAAAATCCGTGCAAAACTACCGATGCGATGGTTTGACCTTCACAGTATTACGTGTAGTCTAAAGTGTAAAATTTCACCTTCGTACACCCTCCGAGATTAAAAACCCCAACGTAAATATTTACCAAATCATTCCGTTTATAACGGTTCGCCCTAGAGCTATAAAAGGTTATATCGATATTCGTCAGACTCAGGTTAAAATGTCGATAAAGACAACACTGGCTGATATACAAGGTGTTATGTATGATAAATACCTATAATATTTGAAAGTCCCTACTTTCGCAGCCTAGTGGACTGACCTGGAAGAAGTCATGGTTTAAAATCCCGAAGAGAAGATACAGTGCCTTTGGGTTTTCTAATTTGGATGAGACATTGCAGCAGACTGATAACCTGATTGACTTATAACCGTTAGATGATTTATACTGTGCTGTCGGATGAGTATGTGAATAATCGGTCCTGCAACTGATATATTCTTGTTTGTAACAGCCATACTTTCTAATCAGAATAAGAGATTCATAGAATACTAGGCACTTTAGGTATAGTTCTACGAATATGGATGATCGCAATGGGATTGTTTCTCGAAGAAAAATTTACAGTTTCAGTTGTCCATTTACATATTTTAAAAAGGATTATTTATATTTAGCCCTTTTCTTTCGCACCCGGTATATTTTCGCATGACTTCGTCATATAAAATCTAATGGCACACCTTGAAATCACCTGTAATCATAAAGCCCTTTCTGTGGTTTATGGTCATGTACTCATTTTGGTGATTTGTACGCATAATGATATGTGGGTGACATTATTGAAAGAATTTGGAATCGATCGATACCCATGAACTCATAAACCCAAAATTAAGCTCTAACCAAATCCACAGAGGCATGATGATGTTAGAAATTAAAAATTCGCCACGGGCAGAATGTGAAACTGCGATCTTGGGAATGGCGTTCCTTCGCTTTGCCAATTGAGCTACCGAGTAGTCGACATGGCGAATTTAAACTTCTTACTTATTTTAACACATCATAGTTAGTGGATGTTTTTCCACAGAGGCAGTTTTTCTATGAAGATTTTTTTAAACCTATGTAAATATGACTATTTTCTTACTGAATTTTGATACTGATTGATGAAGTTTAAGTACGTTAGCATCAAATTTACGCCATTATTTCACCGAAAACACGCGTCATCGCGCTTAGAAGAGAAACAAAAGAGAATCTCAAACAAAACATCGATATTTGCTTAGATAATTTTGTTTTAGCTGTAAATTATTGCCGATATTTCCAAGCTAATTAATGAGATAACGACGTCTGATAAGAAAATATTGGCACAAGTTTAAATTAATTGATACTGAACGTAAGATTATCGCTATATGGCGGATGTTCATTATTATGTGCGACGACATTTTTTTCGATTTGAGGTCCTGGGTTCAATTCCTGGCGGGGAACCATGAGTTATTGTTTTTAATTGGGGTAAGTCATTGCAGACAGATCAATCAGATTACCATCTGCTAAGAAGTAGAATATGGCAAGCAACTATAGACTTATTAGATCGAACATCAGTCTCAGATATTTCACATTACCGGGTTTTTCTAGTATACAAAATAAACAAAACAAAGCTATAAATAAAGTATGGTAAGTAAATATACTCAGAGTAAACTGATAATAAATTCCCCACACACAACGATGATTAGGAGGAAAAGGGCATTTATTATAACATATGTACGAGGACTTTATCACAAACATATATCAGAAAACTTTCAGAATCCAATTTAGTAGTTTCGTGTTGAACAGAAAAGTTATTCCTACGTCCTTCGCTACAGTGTAAAGCTCGGTGCACGTTATCTGATGTTTTTTCAATGTTATTTCCTTAAAAAAAAAAAAACTGTGGCTTCGCTACGTATTGGCTTTAGTATTTTAGCATGAACGATACGAACTAAGTAACTTGCATGCCGAATGCCGTTGATGTGCCACGTTAGGAGTCCGTCCAGGTTGCGGTTTTTGTCAGTGGTCGTTCCACAAAAGGCTTATTTGATAATTTAAAACTGGAACATCAGAATGACTATCAAATGACTTGACAACGCACTTACTTAAAAATCAAATATATATTGGAATCAAATAAAGTGTGACAGTACCATTACCTGCACCGAGCTGCTGGGGTGTGCGTCCTCCGCCCCGCGCGCGGCCCGCTGCCTCTCCTCTTGGACAGCCTCTCTCTTCATGCCGCACGCGAGGCACTTCTGGTAGCGGCAGTATTGGCACCGGTTCCGCTGCCGCTTGTCAATGATGCAGTTGCGCTCCTCACGACAAGCGTACGTCAGGTCCTTCCGCACCGTCCGCTTGAAGAAGCCCTTGCATCCTTCGCAACTGCAACAATACATCGCGTTTAAAACATACCCTTTGATTTGAATACTATTTTATAGGTAGCTCCTACGTTGATTGATGATGCAAACAATTTTCAGGCCATCATTTATCAAGACGACAACATTTAAATCAAACCAATGAGCGCAAGAATGCCATACAGCGACGCCGCCACGACATAATATCGTAGTATACGAGTAGCAATATACTGCGGCGCATGCAGTAATACGTGACATGTTAAGATGGTCAGGAACGGGCTCGCACCTTTGCTTTTCAATCACTTTAAATTGGATAAACGCGATGATCCCAATCTTCGCCGAGAGGACACGCCTTAAGAAGGAAATAGATTACGAGGACGTCAGAAGATTGGACGAATCAATTGTATACGCT